>JAAGNO010008262.1:0-76912 GCA_033439905.1 Ceryle rudis
TGAGTTAAGGGCCGGATAAGGCGCGGGCGTCGGGCGGCTGCGGGGACGACGGGGGGGCGGGGCCGGAGTGGGGTGGAGGGGGCCGTTTGAAACCGCCTCCCCGAAAAGGCGCCGCGGGAGCGGGCGGGCCGGGGGCAGCGAGGGCCGCGGAGCAGGCTGGGGCCGGGCGGTGAGTGAGCCCTGGCGGCGCCTCTGGGTGCTGGGAAGCATCGCCCTTTGCACCGCCGGGACGCAGGTGAGGAGCCGGGCTGCAGCCGGTGCTCTCTTCCTCGTCCCCTTCTGCAGCTGGGCCGCCGCCTACCCTAGCCCCGGCCAAGGGGAGGCCGGGTCGAGCCCGTCTCCCCGTGCCGGTTCCCCGGGGGACGCGCTCCCAGGCAGCGCACCGTGGGGCGGCCCAGCCCGGTTGGGGACTCTCCTCCAGTCCCCCTCCCTCCTCTTCCTTTCGGTGGAACTGGGTCATATGGTCCTGGGGAGAAGCTCCGTGCGCGCTTGCGGAGTGGTGCAAGCCCAGCACATAGTGACCTAGCCGGGAAGTTTTCAGTCTGGGCATCTGCACCCCTTTTCTGACTGGAATAGGAGTTCCAGGGGCCTAAATGGTGGGGATGCAATGTATGTCTTGCTAGTTCCTCCTCTGAAATAGTTCCTTATAAGTATTACGGTAAAAGTTTATTTTAAATCACATAGGTCTGATTTGATAGGTGTAGAAAAGCAGGTGGACTTTCTTCTGTTAGATAAATTCTTTTCTCCTCCTTCCAAGCTACACAGCTGTCATTTGTTTTATTTGCTTATTTCCTAGTGTGGCTCTTAAAACCTTTTAAGTAAGGAACATCTTTTTGTGCCTTTGCCAGCACAGCCGTGCTGTTGGGGACTGAGCAAAACATGACCTCCACCTGGGGCTTCTGTGCGGGCCGCAGCCCCTGGGGTGAACAGGACAGTGCTTGTGGGAGGGCCCCTTCTCCCTTCGAGCCCAGCTCATGGGGAGCAGCTGAGGGTCTTGTCGAATGGCCGGAGCTCACTGTATTGGCAGAGGTGCCCCTTTGCCCAGGTGTGGGCTCTGAGCCTGCTGAGGCAGAGCTCAGCAGGGCAGGTGCTCAGGCTGTGGGCACTGCCTCTCCGCAGCAAGTCTGCGGCTGTTTGTACTCACCGTGAGTAATTCTGTGTTTTGCTAGGATAAAATCTGTTAGTGTAGCTGTGGAACCAAGCTCTTACCTTTCCTTAAGCTGGATCTGTGCTAAGATTCATTAGTTTTGGATATGTTTAGCTCTAAAAATATTTAACTGTTAATAGTTTATTTGGGACCTGAAAATTTAATTGGATGAGTAGGAAGGTAGCGGTAAATAGAGTTGTCACAGCTACACAAGAAAATTGTGCTGTGATTCTTAAGATCTTTATATGGAACAGTCCCGTGTTTTACCACATGTAATTCTAGGATGCATTTACTATTATTGAGAGGATTTGTATTCAATCCGCTGCCTCGTTCTTTGCCTTAGTTAAAAACATTAGCTAAGGAAGAATTACCAGGTATATCGGCAATATTAACTCTCCTGAAAATGACAATGGAACACCTGAGTGGAACAAGACTTTTATGCTGCTAGGAATTCACTCACTGACTTTCTATCCTCAAGGGATTTCTGTAGGTCTCAGACTGTTTATATTTGGTAAACTTGTAAACGTTTGGATTTTTTTGTTTGGTTTTGCCTCTCCACGGGTTTGTGCTCAGACAGTACTGTTGGAAATAGGCTTCCAGGGTCAGGTATCCCTGGTAGGTCAGCCTGTCAAGACTGGGTTGTGTAGTAGCTGTAGTGTTGATTTCTTCTTTGGCTAAGGCTTTTAAAGGACAGCTCATGTAAATATTAGTATGTGCTGAGAAATTTATTCTCTTAAGCTTTAGGGTTTCAAGGTTGCCTGAAAAACTTCTGGTAGCTTGAGAAAATTCTGTGCTGAAGAAGGTGTAAACCCAGGAATGCGTAGTCTCTGCTCTTCAGAGCACAGCTGGTCCAACTGTGGTTTGTGTGTTGTTTTTTTGGTTGTGGTTTTTGTGTTTGGTATTTGTTTCTCCTTTTTTCCAGAAGTTCAGATTCTCTTGTGTCAGGCTGTGCTGGCCAGGGTTGGGCTGGCAGCCTGTGCTCCTGGCATGATGGCTGGACAAGGTGTGTCATGGGGCTCATGTGCCTGATTTTGACGGATTGCTGTATCACCCTGTTGCACTCCAGCCAACTTGGCACCCTTCAGTCCAGTTGAGGCCCCAGTAGGAGGTGTGGTCATGATCTCTGTGTGAAACTCTGCACCAGTATCCCCTTCATGAGCTCACTGAAGCATGGAGTATGTGATCAGTGGCCTGAGGGTTTTGGTGTGTGGCTAACAGGACCAGGAAAGCTGGTTCCTGTCACTCTCGGGTATGTCTAATGTAGATGACGACGATCTCTTACTGAAGGCTCAGGGCGTTTTTGGGTTGTTTCTAAGGATAAATCAAATATAGTAGTTACGAAGGCACTGAATAAATAGCATAGTGACTGAATTATTCACAAGGGACCTACTGCTCTTAAAAAAAAAAAAGGCAAAACAATGCTTTCAATATAGAGTTAAAGAGCTTCTGTTATCTGCTAGAGTAATGTAGCTGTCAAATGTAAGTGATATGTAATTCATCTCCTGTCAGCAGGAGGGAATTGATAGGGCACTATATGAAGTAGATGTGGCCTCAGTCCTTTTCCTAACACGTGCTGCCAAACCTCAGTCATAGCTTCTTAGCTCTGTAAGATCACCGAGGAGCTGTGGATCAGGAGCTGGAAGGGGCTTAACACCAAAACCACGGTCTTACCTTCCCGATGTAATGACCCTAAGCAAAGTGTGGAGCAACATACAGAAAGTATGGTTCTGTGGTCATGTGTACTGCAGGCTCCACGGTTGTGAGGGACTTGCCTGTGGCTCTAAATACTCAGCATACCGTACAGATCTTGAAAATAAGAGGTTTACATACCTCTAATCTGTAACTGGAGACTTGTCAAGATGTGTCTTGAGAAAAAAACCTGTAAAATTCCTTACTTAAGGGTTGCTTGGGGAGACTGCTAAGCAGAGTCGAGTGTTGCCAGTTAAACCATTTGTTTTGTTCAAGTCGCTTGTCATTCGTGTGCGTTGGGAGAGAGGACGGAAGTGTAACTAAATATTTGGCACCCTGTGTTAAATTGAGTTGCTGTGTAACAGGGCGCAGAGGTCATGTAGTAGGAATTGGATGCATATGAGGCTCCAATTTCCAATATATTTCTTAGTTTAGAACACTGAAAATAGGCTATTCCTGACATAAAATGCTGCAGCAAGACGTGTAATGCACTGCAGCCCCATATCTCCTTATGGAGCACATTACTGAGAGCTGCAAAGGATGTCACGTCCACTTGTTAGCATTTTATGGTGCTTGTGACCTAGAATAGGACTACTTATGGTCACTAGTTTTATCTGATGATCTGCGACCTGCAGTTTCCCAATCCTAAGGTACTCTGGTTCAGCCTGCCCTACTTGTTCAGGAGTCTGAGTGTTTGCAGTTTGAGCAGGGTGAGGAGAAGGGCTGGCAAGGATGTGGAATTTTCTTTGTCTCTCAGCTGCTGCGAGCCATGACACAGTTTGTTTGTGGAAGGGCAGCTGCTGTGGTTTTGCCTTCTTGGCTGTAGAGTCTGAAGTGCTCATGTGGTCTGATCCTACTTTTGGACTGGGCCCTGTGCGATACTTACCTGTCAGGGAAGACATTCTGTTCTATAACCCAGCTTGTTATAATTTGTCTTAGAGGACATCTTGTAGATGGACCAAGACAAACAGGTACAGTCTTTCCTCTGCCTTCTTGGTCTGCAATGGTGCTGCAGAAGTGAAAGGTAATAAAGAACCTACTGGCATCATGATGAGTCTCAACCTGTGGCTGCCTCCACGCTGGACCTCCTGCCCTGAAAAGCACCTGTTCTCCCAGCTGATGATGTGGTTGGCAAGACAGAGACAAAGGGTCATGCAGTATGGAAGCCCAAATCCTTTCCTCACCCAGGCACTGCCTTTTTTTCAGACAACTTGCCCAAAGTTGTCAGGGAAAACAAAAAGCAGAATAATGTAGCGTAGCATTCCCAGGATCTCTAATGCTTGGAAGGTCTGTTGCTTGTGTGAGTTGTTCTTTGGTGGAAGGAGGGTGGGCCTAGTTCTCCTCTCTTGACAATAACTTTTATGCATACTCTTTTACCTTCAAGGGAGTTGCTCCTGAGTTTATGTTAGTAGTTGTGAATGCTGAATCTGTCCCGAGACCTTGGTTTCATCCTTGTAACTTCTTGTTGCCTTTTGTAGTTTTTATGAGCCTATCTATATAAAGCCCAAGCATAACTCCTTTAAGTAAAAGAGGAAATTTTACAGGATGGCTAAAGGCATATTTCTGTCAATTTGGGGTTCTTTTCTCACATATTATTTATTGAAAGTTTGGAGAAAGATTTAAATATGTTCTCTAGGAAAAGTGACTAGGATTGATTGTCCTGTAATTTCATGTATATCCATTTGTTGTGTGCTTCAGAGAAGTTGGGAAATATTTTTTTTTGCCTACTATTCATCCTAAGTTATTTGAAAATGATCACCTGTCTACTGCAATGCTTTGAAAATAAGCTGGCTGATAAAGCAGGTGTGGATTTTTGGTAGTTTTGGGGTTTCTGCCTTGAGATCAACAGGGAGAAATTATACATAAAGGAAAAAGAAATTGTGGAGCTGCTGCCACGCTCTCTCTTGGTAGATTCATTCTGGGTTTTTTTTGAAATGTTGTTTGAAACAATTAGTTCCATCGAGAATTACTGAGGATTAATGCTATACTGTTTTCTTGGAAGCTGGTAGGGTTCTTACTGTCAATGTGAATATGGGAGAGGAGTGTGAAAATCTCATCATGGTAGAGTGAAATTATTGTAGTCCTACCAGTTCTCTATCAGGAATAACAGTATTTTGTCATGTGCAATTATCATATATGATTTGGAATTAGCAAACTTTTTGTTCACATAACACTCAAGAGAAACAAATGTTAATGATGCTGCACCATGGAAGATTCTGGTCTGTGAAGATGATGTGTAAAAGAGGGTAGGATGAGGTACAGGAAGTGCAATATTCCACTCTGTCTTGGAACAGGGTTTCCAAGATGACATTGTAGATGGAAGTTCTTGTAAGATGTCTCGCCTGTGGCTTGTCTCTGAAGAGTAAAAGTCCTGCATTGCACATAAGCCAATGTTGTCTTCCTGAGTTCTGAGCAACCTGAAAGTGCTGAATCGTTTTGCATGGTATTTGAAAAGTAAGGGACAAGTCCTTATCTGCAATTAACTGAAGCAGTGCAAATTGACTCTGGTGAGGGATGCTAACAATCTTCTGTCCCCAGTCTTGTGTATACAGGCTTAGAGGCAGAAACAACTTTATTCTGAGGGGCTTTCCTCAAAAAAAAAAACAACCAAACCCAAACAAACCAAAAAACCCCTATTCTTGCTCCTTACTCCACCAGCCTCAGAATGTGAATGTCATCTGGCCAGATGCCCAGGACTAAACACAGTACTCCAAGCATGGTCTCAAGTGGCTTGTAAAGGAAAAAAACCCAAAACAATAAAAACAAAGAACAATAACTTTTTTGACTTTTAAATGGATCTCTCTTTGTTTTTTGGTTGGGTTTGGTTTTTTTTTTTTTGCATCCAGAGTGATGTCTTTGGCTTTTGCTTTATATTTGCTGAATAAAAATCCATGCTTTCCAGTAATTAACTCCAGGGTTCTTTGACCCTGACTTTGTTGAAACGTACTTCCAACATGAATATAATAACCCAAAGTCTTACTGGTTTTCCTTTCACACGTGATATGTATTACATGTGCTGACTTTGTGATTCTTGACTTACCTGCGGGTCCATAGCCTTGTCTTCCTCTAATCCTTAATAGTTTCTCTTAATGGAGGATGCTTTCAGAGAATTTGCCAAAATATGTATTTAAGTATATTTGAGAATAAATGTGTGGAGAGCAATGGAAGTATTTGCCTGACTGACTTGAGTGTGTTCCTCACTGAGCTTACTGGTTCAGATCAAGACTTGTTGCTGTGGAGCTTGTGAGGATGGCAGAAGGCAGGTCTGAATGAGTGACCAGCGTAGCACACTGCTGTCAGTGCATGGAGAAATGTTATTTACCAGAGTACCCACTTTTCTCTTCCTGCCCTGCAGATGCCTGGTCAGGTGCTTCAGGAAAAAGCCAAGTGTGCTGGCGTGCAGTGGTTTCTCCTCTGTGGAGCAACAGACAGAAGTGCCAGCTGTTGTTCTTCATGCAGCTCAGCCTGTGCCCCTGGCCAGTGTGGCAAGGTGCTGCCTTTTACTCAATCTCATGCTGATTCTGTGAGCAATCTTTATGATAACTTTAATTTAGAAATTAAATAAGGCCCAGACTGAGGCCTGGGAATGCTTGTTGGTGGTTTTGCATCTGCTTGTATGAAATTGCTCACCCCCTCTTGCAAAGAAGTAAAGTTTTGAAACTTAATTTATCTTTTTTCTTTCTTTTCTCTCTTTTATCGTGTGTGTGTTTGTGTGTGTGTGTGTGCATACAACCACAAAACAAAACCATGACTTTAACAAAAATAAGCATGCATCCTTTTGCCAGCTGGGGCCTTGCAATGCTTTGTGATGCATAACTTGCTGCGACTAATTTCTTAGGAAAACAGATATTGGCAACTCTGAGATGATACATTGTTGAAATAAGCTATTTCAGGAGTTAAAAAAATACTTGCACGATGTTCATGGTTGTTAGTGCAAGATGGATGATCATCATTTGAACAATTTGAATAGCTTGGGAGGGCAGGTAGGCAGGGTTCGGGCAGTGTGTTTGCTCAGGGCCACACCTGTTTGGTTTGCCTGTCCAGGAACCTTCAGGGCGCTCCAGATGATTTACGTTGTGTCTGCCCCTGTGCTATAGAATAACCCCAGCTTTGCATGTAGACTTTACTAGCTTCTGTCTGCAGATAGCTGTTTAAAATGTTGGTTGTCCTGGAAGTTGACAAGAGTTCAGTTTGGGGAGTCAAGAGTAAAAAATGTGAATTTTCAGTCCTGTGACTTTTACTGCCAGTAGTGTGACCTTGGTTTGCTTAAATAAACATCATAAAGTAAAACTCATATCCTGAAGTGTTTCTGTGAATGTGTGGGGGATGCTGCTGAAGTCGTAAAATGCTTTTAAATGATTAAGACTTTGGAAAATTGTCTTTGAGCCAAGAGCAAACTTTTCTGATAGTTAAATATGTTGGACTTGTAAAACTGTGTAGTTAAGTCAATTACAAACGTGGGTCAATAATCTACTAGCCCTTCTCCCATGTCCCAGAGGTGCCACCCCTGCCTGTCCTGCCATGTGAGAAACACACTGCGGCTCTGCTTTAAAGTGGGGAGAATCCAGGAACTTTTACTACAATAAAAGCAAACTTATTGCCCAGGAGCAGTGTTTGAATTTTAACCAACTTGTCACAAGGAGTTGTGCAGAAAGACTCACTTCTAACTTGTATCGGAGATCTTCATTTTATATGACGTGTACTTCTTTACAAACTGCTTTGCTTGGAATTTTTGGCTTATTTCATCAGAGGGGGAAAATAAAAAAAGATTCACTATCAAGTGAGCAGCTAGCTTTCCTCTGGATTATTTAAATCTTCTGTTTAGGGGTTCTGTAAAAATTCTTAATTCATGTTGTTGCACTGAGGAAGGCACATTTTGGCAGGAATTCCCTACAAATATATTCTCAGCATTTGTTTTGCAGTATGTCCCTTAAAATATTTTATTGCAACTTTGTGTTTTGGTTTGGTTTTGTTTTCTCTTCTAGAAGATATGGTCTGCCAAGATAAACATTTAGTTTGTTATAGTGTGGATTCATTTTTTGATGGCTGTGTGAAAAAGATTATTTCATGAATGACTGGGCATATGTCAGCTATCATTGATATTGTATTTCCCATATGGTTAACAGCATCTCTGGAAGCCAGAGAAGTGTTTTAGCTCTATCTTGCGTGTCTTGTTCCATGCTAAAGATAGTACACTAGCATGTGTAGACCCTTTTGACAAACATACTGGGCATCTCTCTTCACTGCTTATGGTCTTCTATTTGCCACGGTGTAGTCTAGACTTGAAAGACATTGTATTTACTGCTCCACGGTGAGCTGGTGTTATTTTTATTATTATTATTTCTTTATTTTAATATCTTCGCCTGAGAGCTGTATCTAAATTGAGCCTTTTATTTAAGGTGTATCCCAGGCTAAGGAGTACATAATATTGTGTCGATTTTGTGGATGCTCTGTGTGTTGCTGTTGCAATGTTCTGTGTTTTGCTTTGCATTTAAAGTTTTTTTGCGTGCAGACAGTAGGTGATAGTTGTCTTTTGACAGTTACTAATAATTTTCTAATAATGGCTAGAACTTTTAGTTTTCATGTTAACTGTCTAATAATAATGTTCCTAGTGGACTTTTGGCTGTGCCACTAGAGTACAGAATATAAAACTAAGGAAAAGTCTTGAGCCTCAGAATAAGCTGACTGTTGGTTTAACTGAGGATTGCTAGATGGAGACAACTACCTAGGAAGTTGCAAATTGAAGAAAGTCGTCTTAATATCAAGGCACTGCTTAACAGCACCTTTTCCTTCACAAATAAAGGCATCTGTTTATCGGTGTAGTTAGAACTCCCGCTAGGAGGCAGTGTATCAGCAGGGATGGGAAGACTCCTTGGGTTTTGATTTTATTGGGTCTTCCAGTTTCCATGGGTGGTGTGGATGTCATGTTCCCTGTACAGTTCTGTCTGTGACAACATTTCCTTTCCAGGCAGGAACAAGCTTGTAACACTGCTTCCAAGTGTCTCCTCTTTGTTGAGACAGGACATGCCCTTTGGGCCCAACAGAGCGGGAAGGTGGCCTTATTTTTGCTAGTGGAAATCTTCCCCTTGGAGCACTTCACTGGAATCTGGTGAATTAAAAGGACAATGAATTTAAGAAAGGTAGATCGTAGGTTCAGCTTATGCTCAGTAAGCTTTCCATTCATCAGGGTGTTTACAGATGTATAATTTTGGCTATGAATGGTCCATCAGTTCTTCTCTGTTTGGTCTTTTCCTAGTTGTCACACTTTGTTAAATGAGCGCTAATGCAGCATAGGCCAACTCTTGAAACTAAAGTAAAGGTCCTGACAAGAATAAACGCCAAGTCTGGCAGCTTGCAGGTTGTATACCCTATTTCTTGCACCCATAAAGCCCTGTTTAGTCTGACTGTACAATCCCCAAAGGAAGACAGGTCATGTAGAGAACTTGGCAAAGTTCATTGTGTATGATGCCTGTAGGGTGACCCTTTCAGCGTGTTATGGAATCCCTTGCTTTTATTCATCCACTGTCTGGTGGCTAGCATAGAAAGCTGTCATCAGTTGAAGGCTTTTTTTCTCAAGCTTGCCAGCTTTTAATTGAGGGCAATATGGTTATTTGCTTGGCTACTTAAACCCATTTCTAGGCTAGCATCTCTTTCCTGCCTTTCAAACACTCATGAACCCCAGCAAGGCCTTAGACCTTCCTTTTTCAGATGCAGTTCAGCAAAATCCATGCACTGGAGTTGGTGCCCCTCTAGTGTATCCAGTCCTTGGATCTGTGTTGGGAATGTGTAGGCTAATTCCAAATTGCACATAAGATGAGCATCATTTAGGTGCCGGACCTCCCAAAGCTACACATAAATGTTCTGGGTTGTTAGAAAGTGGAGAAGTTACTGCTTTCATGGGCAGTCTGTTAAGTTCCGGCCTTGGTGGTCATGAAACGGCAGACTAACCTGTTGCTGCTCCAGGCCTCAATAGGGTTTGGTGGTGTCAGTGTAATCTGTATGTAGGTGTAAAATGTGTGAGTGTGAGGAGAGCTATGTTTCTGTGTGAATTTACACATTTGAGGGGACTGGAGAGAGATACTTACTTTGTGGCAAACTGCTAAGAAGCACAGCAGCTGTTTGAAGGTGTTCATGGGCTTGGAATGCATTTCTGATCAAAAGACTAATTAGCAGAAGTTGTCAGAAGTTCACTGAACAGGCTTCAAACAAGTAGCTATTGCTGCCTAATTCCGCAGTGCTGTTAGCATGGGGCAGTTGGTGTTTAGTGCTGTACAAAGAAGTAATGATGGAAAGCTTAGACTGTCACTAGCAGGATGGGCAAAGCATGAAAGGAGAAATGGAATTGCAGAGTGAAAAGTGATGGAGATGTTTTTAAAGCTGGAGTACAATTTGTGTCTCTTTCCACTATACACTGCTAAACAACAAGAGAGGGACCATTGCAGCTATATTCTGCAGAATATAACCTTCATCTAAAGGGGAGAAGGGGAAATAAAAACTGGTTCTAGCCCCTCAAGCTAAGAATAAATGTAGGAAACATGAGCTGAATGCAGTCACACTGGTATCTGACAGCAGCTGCTGCTGTTACACTTTGGGCTGTAAAGGCAGGCAAAAGAGCTTTGCTCCTGCTTGAAACCTGTAGCAGCATTAGAAGGCCCAGCTGACTGTAACAGCCCCTCTGGGCTGGTGAAGGAGGGGATGGGAAGAGTTGGACCAGTGGTCCCTCTAGGTCTGTGCTTTCCTGATTGACCAGAGGTACTTAGCATCAAATGCCAGCTAATTACCTGGAAGGCAGAGAGGGTTGGCCTCACCAGGGTCTTCCTGGGCAGCTCTAGTTGTCCTGTGTGCAGGCCTTGGAGGAAATAATGGAGTACGCTTGATTTCTGTCTTTGTGAGGAAGCTGATACTGGCCTCTTCTAGACGTTGCTCATGTTTATCTTCTCCACCAGGGCTTGGGGTAGGACTTTGCAAGTAGGAGGAGACCTACCCACGTGAGGTCATGGTCCACAAACTGTGAAAGAAAGATGCTTATTTTCTCCTTGATTTTCCTTTTAGTGCTATGTTTTGGATGAAAGGCAAAATGGGAAAGCAATAATGAGTTGTAGGGGGGAGAATGGGTTCCCATAGCTCAGTCACAGCAGGTCAAGATACTCATTCGAGATTTGTGACTCCCCAGAGACGTTGGTTTGTGTTTGATAAATCATAGCTGAGGTACAGAAGAATAGAGAGAAATGGACTTGTTTATTTTAAGAGTGGTTGATAGGCTTCGAAGGCTTTTTCTTCATGTTGCTGAATTTATACAAAGACGCTGTATAAAAATAACTGGCACCAGATGTAGAAGCAATAAAGTAATGCTGTCTTAAGTTTTGAAACCATGGTATGTAACCACAAGAACTATTTTCACCCATTGGCAGCTTTTTCTTTATTATCCGCAGAGAGAGAAGGATGGAATTTTTTAGCTGTTAAACGATTTTTAGTTTGTAAAAGGACCAAGTAAACCCGTATCCCAATACACTTCACCCCAGCTCCTCATACCCAGTGGTCGACAATGTTTGTTTCTGGCAGTCATGGGAATGTTCTGGTACCAGTGTGTCAACAAGTACTAAAGCTTGAAAATATCTTGTCATCTGACTGCTGCCTCACTTTCTCTCTGGGTTTGATCACATTTGATTCCAGTCAGAAAGAAAAAAAGTGACACTGACAAACTCTTCCTCTGACCTAAGTACATAACATAACCCCAGATACAGTAAACATGTGGAGTCACCACATTACTTCAGGATGGTCTGGTTTTGTCAGTACTTTGACCCAGTTTCTCCATTTCAACGAATGAAGCTTATTTTCTTCTGAAACTCTTATTTCAAAACGCTTTGTCCCAGGAGAGAGGTGAGAGAAAATAAATTGTTTACACAAGCAAACCAATAGTGCAGAATTAAACACCCACACTTCCCTCTTCAGGAGTTCCCCTGCTGGTAGTTTCTATGAACCCATAAATCCAATGAGGAAAGAGAAACTTCTAGTATTAATCAAATGGGTCATGATGTGACTGATGAGGAAGCAAAATTTGGCGATGATCATATTTCCTATACCACTTGGGGGGTCAAAAATAGGTTGGACAGAGAAAGGAAAACTGCTTATCCCAAAATCTAGGGAGGAGGATGATGACCTTTTTTTCCTTGTCTGGATGAAGACTGCTTGGGAGAGGCTTTAAGCCTTTTTCTTTACCGTAAGAGCCAGTTGATGGCTGTAGCATCAGTACCTCCTTTATATGCAGGAGTATATATCTCCTGGTCTTTTGAGGGACTTGAGGAAAGAAGCAGATAGGTGAGTTGTTGGGGTGATGAACTTGGACCACCTTCTCAAATACAAATGTGATGTTGGAAGAAGGGGGAGGCATGAGAAGGCTGCTCAAACCTGTGTAAAATGCCAGGTCTTGGAGATGTTGTATAATATGAAATGCATCTGTCTTTCCAGGATCCTTATGTAGCTGACCTGGGAGAAAGGGGTAGAGAAGAGGAACTTTAGAGGGAGTAGAAAATAGTGAAAACTGCAATATGTGAAGAGGACTGGTTGGATGCATATAAAACTTAAAGGTACAGGGAAGAACGCTGACAGTCATGGGGTTTCATCCCCATGGGTTTAGCTGCAAGAGTGAGGACAAACTGGGTGTAGGGGCTGGGGCAGACGAGACTGGGGCTGGTCCAGATAAGCAGTGAGAGGAGAGACCTAGTGATGGACAACCTGATGGAAGAAGGGAAGAGGGCTGGGAAAGCAGCTGTAACCTTTGCATGTTGATGAATTGTAACTCAGCGGTGACCGAAGATGACAGAGGTACGTGAGATGGTTATCAGAGGTAAAAGTTATAGGGAGAGGTCAGAGGGAACAGTTGTCCTCTAAAAGGAGGTCAAGAAGATCAACATGAGGATGGGAAGGACGACCTGTGTTTACGTGACTTTGAAGTTACACAGAGTGAGACCCGAATCAGGAAGCTGGGTTGAGGCTAACATGGTCAGTCCCAGGGTCTATATATAGAGAACAGGAAGAGGATGGAATTAACTTAGGACAGCTATTTCAACATCCTTCAGCTTTAAATTTCCTGGGTTTCACTGGTGTGTATCATAACCTTTCTGTATTCACTATTTAATATATGGTTTTTTCATAAGTAGGATGGAAGAAGAAACAATAAACAATGTTTACTGGAATAGTATGTCATGTGTGGCTTCTCATTTATTTTGTGAAAGTATATTTAGAAGCTAAATTGTAGGTTCTAAACATTTGCCTTTCTGAAATTCCCTTGTCCCTCAAAAAGAAAATGTCCCCCAAATTAATCCCTTCAGCCACCCACATAAGCAGTAGTTCAGTTGTAGAAAAAAACCCCTATTTAATATTTCAGAGCACAGTTAGTCAAGGTTGTGGGTGAATTTTCTCTTAAAATGATCACTCTTTATAACCAGTCTTATAGACTTGATTCTTATGGGAAATGTATAGGTGCCTCAAATGATTCTGAGAATTTAAACTTCCTTCCTAATTTTTCCAAATAGATCAAGTAGGTGCAATACCTTTCACTATGCTATGTGCAGACTTTGTTCTGAAGAGCTGTTAGCTATTTATGCCTCCCCCTTGGCCCCAACTGGATCCTCAAACAGGCAGGATAGGCTGTTCAAACTAAGTTAGTTTTCTCCCTGCAATCTTATGTGCAGTTGGTTTTTGTTGTTGTTTGGGTTTGTTTGTGTTTTGTTGGTTGTTTGGGTTTTTTTAACTGCTAATAACATCATTAAATCAGTGTCAGCATTTAATCTCCCATGACATGTGTATGGCACAGCTGAAAGGACAGCGAGAACACTGTTGCTTTGGGGTTGATCCTGCTCGCTGTGTGCTGGCTCACTTGCAGGACAGTGAACTGACTCGTGGACATGGCTCAGTCTTTTTTCCACTCTATAGTCAAAAGCTTGGTTCATGATGAAATTACACATTCTGAGTTTGGTGGCTGTCCATCATCAAGTTAGCAGTGCTGCTTTGCAGCAGCGCAGAAGGTGTAAAGTCTCTAGTGGAACCTAACCCAGTTCACCAGTCTCTCTAAAGCCCAGAAAAACAATGATGCAAACTTTCTATAGAGAGTAGCTTAACTTGCTTTTGCACTGATGCTATATTATGTATTGTTAAGGTAATTTAACCTGCGGGCTAGTTTGCTCTCATGTGAGGACTGTGAGGAGTTAGTGCTGAGTACAGGCTTGCACAGCTCTAGTACCCTGTGGGATGTGTGCCTGGGGTTGTGTATTGTGCAGCTCCTTGGTGCTGTGAATGTAATTTTTGGTATAAAGGCTGAGTTTATATGGTCCACAAAATTACTATTTCATGTGATATGCTAATAGCTTGAATAAAGAGAAAAAAATGTTCCAAATGAATAATGAGCAGTGGGCCAGGAAGTTACATATCATAAAAGTTTTTACCAATAAATTTAATTATTAGCCCTACCATGGACTCAACTGAAGTAAAGCTGCTGTATATTTAATTGCCTTACTTTACTACACTGGGAGGAAGAGTGATCAGTGTACTGGGAAGTAACAGCTGCTGTCACTGGGAGCTACCTGAAAAACAAGATGTCAAGTATAGTACATTTCTGATGACCTGTTTCCATCGTTAATAGGTAAAAAATTGTATCAAGGGGGTACAATGGCACAATTTACATATTTTCCTTTGAATGTGTCACATGGAAGATGAGCTGGAGGTCATCAGCAGAATAAGAAAACACTCTGTGTTCCCGTGTTAGTCGTTGCCTTGACGTCTCATGCTGTGCTAAGCTGAGGTGCACAGCAAATGATCCTTTTGGTGTTTGTATTCAGCGGTCTCAGGGTGAGCAGTACAACTTCTAGCAGAACTTGGAATAACAGATATGCTCAGTGATTTATGAGTTTCTTATAGACTTGTGCTCTTGCAGTGTGCTCTATACCAAACCTCGTCCCGATATTTGTGGGCATGGATGGAAATACTTCTATAGATTTTACAAAACATAGGATGTAGCTTTTTAGGCATTGGCTCCCACCTGAATAATAATTTACTAATTTTACCTATAGAGTTGAACAAAGAATAACCTTTGAAAAACATGTCTTAGGGAATAATGAAACGGTTGCTTGCTGTTGTGATATACTTTCATATAGGCAGATACGTATTAAGCAGTTGAGTGACGTGACAAATACAGGTAGAAAGTGCTATTGCATTATAATTGAAGGAAGCTATGTTTTTGTTATTGTTCAGTGGTGTGCAAACTATTTAACATTTGATTTTATTACTTTTTTTAATAGTGAAGAGTCTAAAAGATATTTAGGGTTATCTATTAATTGGAAAATTTGTAGGTCTCTTAAGGTCACTTTTTTGTCTTTGCAATGCTTGGCTAATTTTTACTTTCAAGGTTAAAAAACCCAGCTTTTAGTTCTACCTGCCCTTCTCCCTACCCTTGTCTATGTGCTGCTTTGGTTAAACAAATTAAATACCTTTTAATGAACAAAGAATTTTTCAAAAAGCGATTTGTTTTGCCTTATCTCTGAAGAGGGAATTGCTTTTACAGGAAATCAGCTGAAAATTATTGCTCAGTATTTCCAGAATCACAGAGCAAAATGCTTCAAACATCTATGCCTCAACCCTGAGGTAAAGATAGCTTGTAGGCAGGAACCCTCTTGCCACAGCAAGTTTGATCTGTTAGAGCACAGCGTTGCAGGACTTCTCTTTCTGTATATTACAGATACACAGAAAGGTGATAGTGGAGAATATTCATCATGAAGTAGTCCTGAAAATTTGCAGATCTCAAGAAGAGACAAATAATGCAGGGTAGTTTTACAAATGTTGGTGCATGTGTTTGCAAGTCCTTAATGTAGACAAAGGGTATCCCTTTCCTTCCGCTGAGTTGTTTGTTCTAGCAAGAAAATATTATTTCCACTTTCCTCCCATCTTTTGAAGTTCTACATATCACAGATACTGTGCCTGCATTTAATAAACACTGACATGTACTTCAGGTGAGCTGCAGAGTCCTTACCTGGCTTTCAGCAGAGTCAGCAAGTCAGAGGTTTTTTGTGCGTGTGTTTGTTGTTGTTTGCTTTTTGGTGGTGGTGGTTTTTATTTGTTTGGTTTTGCTGTTTGTTTGGTTGGTTTTTTCGTGGGTTTGGTTTTTTGTTATTGTTTTTTGGGGTGGGTTTTTTGGCTTGATTTGTTGTTTTGCTTTGGGTTGTTGTTTTTGTTTTTTTACATGCATGATGAAATAGAAATTATGGTATATATCACTAATTATTAGCTGCAAAAGAGTAAATAGCAGACAAATTTGCTGTACTAAGTGCAGCTATCTAATACTAGAATACCTGATTGCTTAACCCTGGATCATGGAAATACTCAAGTAAATGGAAGTGTTTCAGCTCACCGAAGCAGCAGTATGTCAGGTCTCTGCTTCCCGCTTTAGTGCACAGTGGAACGGTACCTCTGGCAGTGGTACCGTGAGAGCTTTGCTTGGTGCCTCTCCAGGCAACAAGGTGGGGTTACAACATGAATGCTGAAACCCTCATCCTCCTCTGGAATTCTTGGTGCAGGACATGGAGAGCTACTTTTCCCAGGTGCCTAAAATAACCCACAGTCAAGCCCTGCAGGCAGTTAGATATCTTGTGCATCCTCACCTAGATGTGGGTGCTGTTGCTCATCTCCCTCTGCATTTGACTTATTGCTTTATTATGAATTCAGAAGCTTCCCTAGTCCTTGAAGCTATATTGCAATTCAAGTGATTAACTTTTCTTGCTCCTTTCAGGAACTGCAGCTCAATGTTAAATGTTTTTTAAGTGGTTTAAAAAACATATTTCTGAATGTTTTCACTTGTATTATTCGCTAGTTTTAGCAGGAATAACAAATGGAAATTACTGAAATACTGCAAGAAGTTCTAGTTTTGTGAGATATCCAGGCCAGGGAATTTGGGAAGAACGTGAACCCTCGGAAAGGTTATCCAAATCAAAGCCAATCTTACAAATATATTTCTCTGACATGTCTAGAGGCAAAATAAGACATGAATATATCAATGCACAATCGTTCTCTTATAAGAAATGTGGTGGCATCCCTCACGATTAAATACTGTGCCAAAGGAAATGACTTGAGTTTTTATTCCTTTTCAGTAATGTGGAAAGTATGCCACAGGAGCACGCAGGAAGAGGTTGTTTAGTGGAAGGGAGGAAAAAGAAACTGTTTGGAAGGGATGCAGGGAGACAGCACTAGTAGCAAACATAATCTTCTTGGTAGCGTGCCCACACTCAGCAGAGCTAAAGGGCTGGATTTTCTGTGGCTTTTGGTGTTTGCCTAACTGTATGCTCCTGTTGGAAACAGTGATGCCACGTCTGTTCGTGTCGGTGGGAGCAGAGTTAGATGGGGTTTTCAGATGCTTTTATTTCTGCATTTATGACTTCAGCATAGATAAAAGAAGACAGTAGACAGCTGTGAGACAGCAGATCGATCCAAAATCTAATGGGACTTAAACCACTCCCGAGAGTGACATGCTGAAACAAGTTCAAAGTAATTCCTCTTTATCCCTTAGTCCCTTAAAAAGCTGCCAGTGTGTAGGATCTGGAATTAAGCGGGGGGGGAAAAAGCCTGCAGACAAAAGGTTGGTTGAGGCAGGAGTGATGATCTTTCTACATCTGCTTTCAGCTAGTCAGTGTATGAGTTTGGTAGGGATCTTACTTTAGATTAAGTCAGATAAATATATGAAGCCTGGTGCGTGGACTGGTTCACAGCCCCTGAAGATCCAAGTCTGTGCAGCTAGCAGTTCAAGCAGTTGCTGATATTTTATGGCTTAAAGCATAGTGAGATGAAAGAGGCCTTGGAAAGATGGCTGTGATTTTACATCATCGTTATGTTAGCCAGGAGGAGGAGCAGCATTGATACTCCAGGATGCAAATACAGGGGTTGGAAATGATCAGCCAAGGAAACAAAACAGTTGTGACTTGTAATAAATAAGCAGGTTGCCCATGTTGGGAGTAACATTTGCATGATTCCATTTGGTATCTAGGAGAACATTACTCTGTGTTCTGGCCCCAGAGGAACATCTCTTGCTGTGAGGATACACAGTGCCCTACTCTACCTGTACCAGGAAATGAGGCATGAGGGTAGCAGTGCCCGATGTGACAAGTGTAGTAGTAGAAGAAACTTAGAAACCTAGAACAGTATGTCAGCAGCTGGGACATAACTGAACCTTATTTCACTGATGAGAGTATTTGCACTCATTTAATTCTGATGGTGGCCTTCAGCTACCTTGTATCTTTTTTTTTTCTTCTTGATGGGAAGACTAACAGTTTCCTTGGTGGAGTTAGTGAGAGGTGTATAACTGGTGGTAAATTTAAGCAATGTTACATTTCAAATTTTGCAAAATGCATTAAGAGGCACCTCCTCGTTGTTTTTGAGAAGTTAATGGTTGTGGCATGTTACTGCTTCCTTTTTAGTTTTTCAAGAGTATTGTTTCTTGAAAAGGATTGCAGTCATTCAGGGCCCTTCTGCCTACAAGGGTAGTGAGTGTATCAAACCTTTGTAAGTTTTCTTTTTGTTTTGGCTCATTATGGGCAGAAATACTGTTGCTCACTGACATCACAGTAGTGGCATCCAGTCTTTCTTCAGGGAGCAGCTTGCACAAACTCACCGTGTCCAGATAGCAGAGATAAAAGTAAAAGCAGCACTCAAAGGAGGTTAATCAGGGAATGTTTGTTATATCCAAGCTTTTTTCCAAATGCTTTAATTAAAATTACAAAACACAGAAATATGACACTGTGTGAAGAGTGACTTGTTACTTTTACTGTATGCATTATTTGTTTTCTATGAGTAATGTGCCCTTGCATTATTTGAAGGGGGGAAAGACTGTAAACCCTTTCTGCAGCCAGAAGAACGATGGAAGTTAAAATCCTTTTTGCATAATCCCCTCGCTTTTTGCTTGTGGATACAGCTGTGCTAACACAATGCAACATTTGAGTTGAGAGGTCTGCAAAATCCTGGCACCAATGATGGTTTTCAGACTGAGGCTCTTATTTGATAGGTTTTCAAAGTGATACTGTGCTCAGTTGTATCTGTGTCCCTGGAAGTGAGCTTTCAGTTAACTTCTCAGAGGAAATACTTTCAAAAGGAAAAGTTTAATTTTGCCAAGAATCGGATAAGGTCGGTGTAATTAGACAAACCGAGGCTTTGTGGGTTAGAGATGAACACAGCCCTCTCCGTGGGGTAGTGCGAGTGTGCTGCTGTAACAGGAGAACAGGGAAATGAAATGTGAGAGGATGCTTAAATTTGCTGAAAACCTGACATTCTGTCTATATCTCTTAATGTATTCTGAAGGGTAGGGTTGCATTTTAGAAGGTTTTTTGTTTGGATTTTTTTTTCCATTTTTAGAAAAAGTAAAATGCATTTATCTTTCCTGTTTCTGGTTTCCAGTTCACTGAATTAACTTTAATTTACTGGTTTTAATACTATATATTTATAAATTGCTATTACAATTTGAATGGAATATGATGCTAATTCACCACAGGTTTTCAAGTACATATGTGGTAGGCTATACCTAGCTTCTGTGCATTTCTGTTGAGACAGCAGGGATTGTATTTCAGGTCCTCTGTTGTGCCCTGCTACTGGCAAAGCAGGTGGCCTAAGGACTGCACTGACAGGTAGCAACCAGCATCAGTCTTCTGACAGCAGCTGACCTTTGCCAGCTTACACTGAACATCTGGACTGATGTTTTCTCATGTTATTCCTCGGCTGCACGAGAGTAAGCCCCTTTTTTCTTTGCCAAAAGTAGTTTTTGTGAGTGTCGATGCTCAGTGGTTGCATGGCCTTTTACAGATTGAGAATGAACAAGGACAGCCTGTTCCTTCAGTGGGATAACTTATGCTTGAAATACTAAAAAGTGGGTTCTGCTAATTCCGTTGGTCGACCAGCAAAAGGAAGGCTGCAGATCTCTTCTTTCAGTGACAGCATTAATGGAGCCTTTTCCCTGTATCCTTTTGTTAGTATTTGTAAACAGTGACTTTTCCTCAGTCAGATGTTAGGTTGAGCAAGAGGTCAAAAATCATAGTAAGGAACTAAGGAACAGAATGGCTGTGCAGTTGTATAATCTCAAATTCTTAGAAAATTGAGCAGAGATGGGGTAAGAAGGATTGTGGGCACGGACATTTTAAGCTTCTTAGATGGCTGTGGCCTTTGTTTTCCAGTTCAGGGGAGGAATACAGAATGTCTCATATTTGCTAGGAATTTTAGCCCAAGAAAATGGGATGTTTTGCCTTGTAAAAACAGGATTGGAATGAGAGGATTAAAGGGAAGGATCCTAAGAATTCCAGGAAGATGGTGATTGGCACTACTGCAGTAAAGTATAGGAACATATAAAATACCAAATAAAGTTGCAAGACAAGGGAGGAAAGTAGGAGCCCTTTTGACAAGGAGTCAGAAGTCTCTGTTACGTCCAGGCACCTGAAAAGTGCTCTGGCATTCCCGTGTAAATTAAAATCAGGAGGGAGAAGGGAATGGAAGGATGAAGGATGAAGATGGAAAGAACCAGCCTTTTGAAACATACAGCCTGCACTGGTGTCAGCATCCACGGAGTGGCAGGGTTGCAGAGACATTTGCCAAGCAGACAAATCATTCTTTTTCCCTGACTTGCTCTTAATATACACGAGCTTTGTCCTGGATTGGAAGAGCTGCAGGAAGACAGTGTTGCTTACTGGAGAGACTGGTGCTGCTGGAAGGGAGCCACCCAAACGTCAGAGCAGCAAGCAGTGGTCTAGCACCTGCTGCCCTTTGAGAGCTGTGGAGACAGTGAAGTAGGTAAAGTACTGACCATTTAAACACAGAAAGGGCTGCCTGCCAAATGCCCAGACAAAAGGTCACATGAATTATACAGTGAGTTGGCTCCTGCAACTTGATGACATTTTCAGATGGGTTTCTAAGCAGTCACCGAGGCAATGTCTAAGCAAATCTAGTCAGACTTTCTCCCTCAGTCCTTAAAACAGAGGAAGGAGAAAATGCTCGACTCTGTTAAGTACAAAAGACATGCTTTGCCATCTTTCTCCATTCAACTTCCCAATCGAAGAGAGATTTTTTTTTTTTTCCTTTCTGACAACCTCCTACTGTCTGAACTCAACCAAGACAACTTCAGAGCAGTGTTTTTTTCAGCGTGTTTTGGATCTGAATAAGCATCAGATGTGGACAGCTGTGTAGAGAAATGAAGCCTTCTGACAGTAGGTTTGTTTTTCTGCAGTTGTTTCTGTGCACTGTGTGGAGGTACCTCTGAACTCCGAGGTGGGAGATGGGCAGGGGCCCACCCTTAGGCACCCACCTCAGCCATCCATTTTACCAGCAGGTCTTAGTGTCTCTTTGCATATTAGGTGACCTAAAAAAAAAAAGCATATGCACCAAAAAAACCACCCCACATGTGAAAGAGCTAACAACAGTCATTCCCACTGTGATGATTTTAATCAGAAATACTGAAAACCACTCAAATGTGGAACAGTATTTGGCTTACCCTAAGTCAGTTTGAGATGACACTCTAAGCACAAAGTGTAGTGTGGGTTGGTTCACTGACTGTGTAGAGAACTGAGAATTGCGAGGACTTGAGCTCAGCTGAGACTCAAGAGTTATGGTCCTACAGACGGTATTAATATTACATAAATAGTAACAACAATAGCAGCTCTGGAAACGTTTAGAGCTTCAGAACCTCTTACAAGCAAAGTAAGTACTGGTCTTGTTTGGAAGGCCAAACTGTGTTTGCGTGTTTGCACTCTTTTGTGTGCTTGAGTATGGAAGCTTATAAACTTCTGTCCTGTTTTGAAATAAGATGAATGTAAAAATCTTGACATGGTCCTATTTTGGTAATGGGATTGCATGCAGACGTCCTTGTGGTTAAATTAAAAACCAATAAAATAAAAAACATTATATTTCCTGTGAAGGGGTCGTTGTTTGCAGATGGAAAGATTAATGACTCAGACTAGAGATGCATGTACAATTGCATGACCTTGCTCATAAACCCCTAATGTAGTTCATTTTAAATCTCTGTTTGTTTGTTTTCTTTGGTGTTGTCATTAGGAGGGAGGGATAGCATCAACTTGGAAAATTGAATTTTTATTCTAATTTCTTTTTGGATTTCTTGGGTCTCCCTTCAGTCTTTTAGGTACAAGTTCCCTTTTCAGAATTAATTGAAAGAAAACATCTTTATTTTATAATTAGCCCTCCCGCCTTGTTGTCTGGTAACCTTTAGATTCTTTAGAATAGCCAGTAGCAAATATCAACAGTCTTTACAAATGTCTGATGCTCCTCCAGAGTGGAACAACTGTTCTGTACCCTTGTGAATGTGGAAAATGAGGACACAGGGCTCAACTGATTTAATAGCAAACCTCACCACTTCACTGGACTTCAATCTCTTCTTGGATTGGTGCAATCAAATTATTTAGACAGATGTTAAGTCAAGCAACATGGATCACAATGCTTTAGAGCCTCATCAGGAATGTATTCCTTTAAACACGTTGATTACAAAGAAAGTTTGTTTTAAAAACACACATCCCGCACTGGTTTTTTGTGTCCTCTTGGTCATCCTTTAATGTTTGGCTTTCACAAGAATGCAGAATTCAGGATATTTGTTTCAGCCTTTAAAGTCAGCAAACCCTGACTGGAAAACAGGCCGGTTTCTGAGCTTCCTGGCATGGCTGCTTTTTAACCAGAATCTAAGTGGAAAAATGTAACCTCTTCTAGTATGACCTCTGGAACAGGGTGAATTTAAAGCTTCCTGCTACAGATTAAAACCCGGAGAAAATGTTTCTTTTCTCCTGCTTCTACCTCTCACCCTTTTCTAGTCCTTGTGTTTGCCAGGGCTTTTCACTTAACCCTTTTTTTTCTTGTAAGCTCCTCCTTCCCCTGTGGTCCTACTTACTGTGGATGCCCTCTCATAAGGCTTTAGAGGAAGCAGAAGAGTGTGTGTGTGTCAAACTTGGTTTTTTAACTGTCAGCATTCTCGATCCCTGCTGCTTTGTTTTGCTCAAGCTCCATCTGCAGCTGTTTCACTAAAGTTTTTCCCTGCTGCTCTCTGCCATTTCTATTTAATTTCTGCTTGTATTACACCAAAAGCTGTGCCTCCACCTTAGTCTGTAATACAGTTTTGCACCTGCAGTACTTGCCATGTAGGTAACTGAGACTTCCCACAGAACCACCTACCCTGTGGTCAGTAAATGTGTGAGCGAGGGGAAGAGTGAGGCTATTTAAATGCAATTATAAGCTCACTGTTAAAAATCTTAGAAGGACTTCTTAGCCGTGGTCCTTGGCTCCTGTTTAGTTCAGAAGTTTTTGTTCACAAATAACCGTTGTGAATTTAGAGGAACTCCGCTGATCAGCGGGGAGGTCACCCCAGTGATATTTCTCATGATGCGTTCATGTTCTCGTCATGTGGTGTTATATTCTGCTGGGTGTTAAACCGTTTGTTCAATTTACTGCAAAAAATGCAGCTTCTTCCTGACTACATCTTCAATTCCCACTTGGACGGGACTCTCAGAAGACTTAATTGTTTTTAGGGGTTTGAGGCTTTTCTTGGGGGGGGCGAGGGGGTGAGGGTGGTGTGTGTTTGGGATTTGGTTTGTTGCTTTTGATGTTTGGTTTGGGGTTTTTGTTTGGTTTGTGGGGGGTTTGGGTTTGTTTTGGTTTGGGGGTTTTTGGGTGATTGTTTGCTTTTTTTTTTGGTTGGGGTTTTGTTGGTTTTTGTTTGGTTGGGGGTTTTTGTTTGGTTGGTTTTGTTTGATTGATTGAATTAATTATCAAATGTGAGTGATTTCCTCCCTCCCCCAGTCAGACCCATTAATACATTGATATTTGAGAGCAGTTTATAGTGACATCTAACATTTTGGTCTATTTGTATTTCAGGCTGAGGTCAAACAAACAAAGCAATTGTTATGTTTTAGCATTCTTTTTTAATGAGCATATTAAAATCTACTCACAGCTACAGGATCAACTCTGAAGAGAAGGGAGAAATGGGGAACTCTGGGTAGCACTGTCTTTTTGAAGCAATTTATGGGAAAATATTAGACTAAAGGGATATGTAAGAACTCTGGTAGGAAATAAATGGCAACGTGTTGTTGACAGAAAGGGTTTTGGCAGAAGGCTTGTTGTGACTGTTTCTGTGGCTCAGAAAGGAATTTCCTACAGACTGGACTGACTATTAAAAAATGTCTCTGCTTTTAGGAGTTCAAGGCATACAGTGGAGTCTTCCCCGGGAAGATGTCATCTTTGACAATGAAAGCCCGTTGTCTGGACAAAAGAGGAAGTTTCTTTAAGGTAAATGGGATATTTATACAGAACATAAAGCACGTGATTTTATGTGAAAGGAGCGCTGCAGAATGTGCAATGCAGTCTGTTATACTTAGCAGGCCTCTTCTGTAAAATGGGGAGCACTTCACTGAGCATCTCTTTTTACAGGTGGTGTTCATGGTTAGGTTACCACCCAGTTACTTCATGTGTATGTTTTTCTCCTGAATGCTGAAGAGAGTATGTGGTGTGAAACAGCTTGTGGCTTTCTTTGCTGCTAATACTGAGAACATTGGCTTTAGTGTGTGTGGGCATAAAATGATTACAGCTTTTATAAAGTGGATAAGTGTAGCTTAAAGTTATGATACAGTTTTATAACTTCCATTACTGGATCAAAAATTGGTTTCACTTTCTTACCTATATTTAAAAAAAAAAAATAATGGGGCTCCTTGTTTGTGTGTAATCTGAACACTCACAGAAATACTATCTTTGTGTTCTCAAATATCTATCTTTGTATTCTTAGGATGAGAGGTAATGGGCTAAGTTGCGCCGGGGGAGGTTTAGATTAGACATTAGAAAAATTTTCTGTACTGAGAGAGCGGTGAGGTGTTGGAACAGACTGTCCAGGGAGGTGGTGGAGTTAACCATCCCTGAAGGCATTCAGTAAATGTGTAGACATGGCACTTAATGACATGGTTAGTGGTCATGATAATGTTAGGAAGACAGTTGGACTTGATTTTGGAGGTGTTTTCCAACCTTAATAATTCTGTGATTCTGTGTGATTCAATGTAAATTGAAATCCTTTTTGTCTTTTGGTGGGTTTGTTTGTAGGTTTTGTTTTGCTGCCTTTTTTTTTTTTTTTTTTTTAATTTATTTGGAAAAAAAAAGCTAAGTAAATCTTGTTTGAAATCAACAAGAAGCTGGTCCTTAGCTCAGTGCCATACTCTCAAAAAAGCAGCAAGGTAGATGTCTGTGGCTTCAGGTGCCTGCATACTTTCAAGGAGTCTAATGCAGATGCCTTAAGACACTCAGCGCAGCTTCCTGGATGATACAGGCAATAGGAGGTAGTACTTCTCTTCTGGCATGTGTGTGCTTGTAGAGAGAAAATAGAAATAATTCCATTTAGTGGTTCTGTTCTGGGGGCTGTTCTGAGATGTCAAGTGCTTTAACAGCTCATCTAACACAGCATATTCCAGTGAGAAGTAAGTTTCAGGTGAGAGCCCAAATCATGATGGAACCATATCAGTGGGACTTTAAGCAAGTGCCTTTGTCATTTTCTGCAACCCTTTGGTATCTCCTTGTTAATTCTTGCGTGGAAAACAGATGCTGGAATAGCTATTTTGTGTGCCTCTTGTTCATGATGTCACGGTTGTATGTACTCAAAAAGATTAGAAATGCTGTACGCCCGAGCAATTTCAAGACACCAGATTCTTTAAGGCCATAAGAAACATTGCCCATTAAGAAACTAAGGTTATCCTAAACTTTCCCAAAGATGTCCTGGCAGGGGAATGGCCTGAAGAATAGCAGGACTAAAAGATGCCTCAAGGCAACACTTTCAGACCTCTCACCGTCCCACTGTTGGACCACCTTTCTGAACCTACAGCATTGAACTGGAAACTACAGGCAGTGAGTGTGCCCAGCCTGCGTATGGTGTACCTGCTGTCTCGGTGTGCTTGTGGGGACAGTGAAATTACTTTCTCTTTCCTTCCCCTGTGCTTCTGAAACTGTGACAACAGTTACATTTGCTACAGGTGGACAGGTGAGCAAAGAAGAGACCTGGCTCATCAGATTTTTTTCAGTTTACATTATTTTAATTTGCTTTGTCCATCTCTGTTTAGGAGACCTGGTAATTAAGATACAATCTTTTACTCATGCTGACCTGCGTCCAGGCTCTCCCAGATGCACAGACTGTATATTGTACTTCTGCATGTGGCTCTTGTGTTGTGCTTGTCACTTCACAGTGCCCAAGTAATCTTTAATGTGCTGGCATGCGGCTTCTCAGGGCACTAAAATCCTCATAAAGAGTTTCTTGCTCTTCTCAGCAGCATATATAAGAAAAGTAATTGACAAATACCAGTGGGAAATTACAGTTTCTCTTTCTGGTTCTTAAATAGTTGCCATTGCTGTAGCTTCTAACCGTCTCTTAGTTTTTTCTCGTCCACTGTTTTGGCTGATAGTACACCAGGAAAACAGTATTGTCCCCCTGTTTTACAGAGGGAAAGATCTGTAGTTTCACAGGCTAAATCCTCCAAAGGGTTTTATCACTAAAGCTTTTCTGTCCCAGAATCAGACATTGGGTAAAACTTTGCTGTTACTGATGTTAGTGGTCTTGAGAATTCGTAGTTCTCTGTGCAAAGTAACCGGAAACTGCAACCATGTATCAAAATATTTGATTGTATTCAGAAATTTGGACAAGTCCAGGAGTAGCATTCCTAGTTTGGCTTATCCCTGGCACATTGCCACCTTGTCACACAGGGTCCTCTTTGAGGGTTGCTACACTCTGCTTATCAAAACAGGAAGGAAAAGATGCGATGCCAAAGAGGATGCAGGTCTCCAGAAAGAATGAAAAATTAGATGCTGGCAGGAAGCGGGGTGGTAAGTGCTGAGGCTCGTTTGTCCACCCTGATACTGATCCTTGCTGTCTTCAGCCCATGTTCCCGTACCAGATTAGAAGCACTGATCTTACCTTTTCCTCTTTAGCTGTTGTAAATTCATTGCTTGGAAACATTCTACAGTGGTCGCCTTTGCTGTGTCTCAGTGTGCTCTCAGAAAGATGGCAGTTTCATTAATTCTCCGTACAAGCTTATTTATAGTTCAAGGAGAAAAAAACCAAACAAAAAAACAAACACAAAGAAAAAAAAACACCCACACAAACAAGCAAAATAAACAACCAACCAAAAAACACACACAAAAAAAACCAACAAAAAAAACCAAACAAAAACCAAACCCAAACCAAAACCACAGGAATTCAGTTGTCACGCAGTGATGGATGAGTGACTTTCTAAAAATGTCCTGAAACAGACATCAAGTCAAAGCCACCCATCTTCCTCTTGAGACTGGGAAACTCTGCATGAGTTGAATGAGGAAGAAGGCCTGTAGCTATGCTGGGATTCTGAGAGGCAGCAGTCGGTGTCTGGTCCTGGGCCTATGCTTTCCCCAGTGCACAGCAGGGATGCATGTGTAGACAGAGCAGCTTCAGAAAGGTGACT
Organism: Ceryle rudis; assembly: GCA_033439905.1. Lineage (NCBI taxonomy): Eukaryota > Metazoa > Chordata > Aves > Coraciiformes > Cerylidae > Ceryle > Ceryle rudis. The sequence goes on from JAAGNO010008262.1 coordinate 27,316, forward strand.
GTAGCCCCTTGGGAGTGTGTTGCTTTTAGTGAACACACTTGTGCTGATTTTTGCTGCTTATTTGGCATCCTGAAAGATGTCAAATGTAAAAAATGGAATATACGTGTTCTGATGAGAGAGCCGGGGAGCTGAGCCGGGTTACGTTTGTGTCCTGTGTGTAGGAATCACACTGTCACTCCTGCCAGCTTCTCAAAGCTGAGATCAGTCTTGTTGAACAAAGAATCTGTTGACAATAAGCGTAGCGTTGATACATTATGAAAGGAAACATTGTGGTTTAAGATGTTTGCATTTTGTTACTTAGTTCATGGATTTTAGGAATGTAAACAGTTAGTGTGGGGGTATTTGCAACAGCCTAATGTTTAGGGTAGGTTTGGTTAGGCAATACTGTACTGGGCTGCTATGTGAATTCATGCTATCTGAGTCATAATTATTGTTTGGCTTTACAGTGGTTGTATTGTAGTTTCTTTTTCACAGTGCTTTATCGGAAAAAAATTCCAAAGGAAAATCATTAGACAGAAAAATGACTATTTATCATGTTATAGAAGGCCTCCTTTTAATTTAAAGGGGGTTTTTTTAATGTTAAATAATACACTGCCTGAGATGATACTTTCAAAGGCATCTCTTTTCATGGAAACGTCTTCCTATAGCATAGCGGGGTAATACCTATTTCATAGTCCTAAATAACCTGCAAGATTTCTTCAGGTTACATTTTTAGTCTTGGGGCTCATGTATGTTGCTTTACACTGCCAGGGCCTCCGGTTAGACTTTCCTTTGGAAACTGCTTCTTAAAGTCTTGATTTCAAGTCTGTTGAAGCCAGTGGGTGAGTTTTCCCATTATTGCCAGCAAAATAGGAATCATACTCTTTATGAATAGAGAAATCTGTTTGAAGAATTCAAATATTCTAAGCCTTCCTCTAAGAAGGCAACAGCCTTCTGCTGCTGCTTGTTTTCTTAAGGTTGGATCTAATAATACTACACACCCAGGATCCTTCCTGCGTTTTGCAGAAACATGTTATTAACAGCTCATCTCGGATCAGGCAAGCATCACATACACTGTATAATGACCAGAAGTTTCACTGGTTCTAAATATTTCAGAAATGATGTCATAAAACCATGACTACACCTTATGTTATTTGATATAAATTGACTTGTTCAGGTGCTGTTGTAACAGCATGTGTGAGTTAATTGCAAGATGGGACTCCAAAAGTGTGCGGTGGTTTTGTTTTGTTTTTTTTAAATCAGGAGAAGAGTAACATTTTGTCTGCCTGTCTGTGTGTGAAAAAGAATTGAAGGAAATTGAGTTGCCATTTGCAGAAAATATTGACAGTTTATTTAGAAAAAAATTGAGGGCTTTCTTCCTCAAGATAAATGTTTCAGTCAGGTGTGGTACCTCCTGCATGCACCTCATGCACCTTGATTTAAAATGTTTAAAAGTTAAAGCTAGTTTTAAAATATTTTTTTTAAACTTTCATCTTACATAAGCAAGTACCTTTCCCAGACAAAGATGTAAAAGATAGTCGTGTTATAGGCTGAACGTGGTAGCCATACAAAAATAACTCCAAGTAACTTGCAAAGGTAAACTGGATATTGGAGAGCATCAGAAAACATGCTGCTGTGGTTAGCTTTTTGGTATTGGTAAACAAAAGAATTAACCAAGGAGCTACAGCTTAGGAAGGTTATACAATATTTAAATTCCCTTGCACTGTAGATACTTTCCATCTTCCAGGATCAAACTGGTACGTGAAATGATAGCATGAAGTATGGAGTGTCACTTGACTTTTTGAGCATGTTATCATGCTGCTATTACAAGTTGGATTAGAATTCTTTGCTGTAGTGCCCAGAGATACTGTTTTCTGGGAGGAAGTTGTTTCATGGAATTTTGTAATTATTTTTTTTTTTCCTCCAAAACTCTGGTTGAAACCAGGTAACACAGATAAGTTCATTAACGGACAGATAGCAACACAGCAAAGCCAATGTTGAGGTGCTGGCTGAAAGCCCATGGATGTTTCTGTGGAGAGCTCTTCATATTGTATACTTTTCAGGGAAGGATGCTGAAAAACTCTTTGTGTTGTGCAAACTGTTGGCACAGGGCATGCTCGCTGCTGTGATGGTTCTGTATGGCCACAGGTAGTCTTGTGGGTGCAAAGACTAAGATGATGTTGCCCAAGAAGAGGAGCTACTTACAGAGAGCTGATTCATCCTGTCACGTCTAGCAGCTGGTTCATGAGGAACAGCAGTTCAGCTTTCATGCAGTTGCCAGAGTAGGAAGTTTTGTAGGGAAAGAAGTCTGGGTTGTGGCGCTGGCAGCTTATGGTTCAAAAGCAGCTGCTCATGTACTGCTTATTGCAATACCTGGTGCCTCCAAACATCTAAACAGCTGACAAAATCTCACCGTTGCCATCTTTACAGCTTCTACGAGTGGGTACACACAAACCAGGTAGGTGCTGCTGCTGTGGTGGGCGTGCAGCTGGTGTCAGGCTCCTTCCTGTGCCCAGCTTGCCACACTCCTGGGGCATCTCTTCTCCCTGCCTCACCTTGAGTGCAGATCCAGGGACAGTAAACACCACGTAGACTTTGAGAGTTGGGTGGAGCATTGACTTACTCTCCCCTTATTGCTGATCAGCTTCTCTGTACAGATAGTTGATTTTGTGAAGAAGCCAGAGGATTGCCAAGCAGTTTGTCTCCTGCTCTGCATGAATCATAAGCAAACATTTGAAGGAAGACTGTTGAAAGAGATGTATTTGTTGCCAGGCATAGCTGACATAATCCCTTTCAGTGGTTTGACAATAATCCCTTGAAAACAAATAGATGGTCAATTCCAACTTGATTATTCAGAGACTGACTGTCTTTAAGATACTCGTATGGTTTGCCTTAGTTTTACCACGCTCCATGCAAGGGAAGGAGCTGAGGGTGAGGGTGATTCCTATGCTTTCATGCTTTCCTTGGGCCCCTTTGGTCCTCCTGCCAGGTCCTGCAGCAGGGGATCAGACAGGGTGACCAGTGCATGTAGCACTGGAGTAGAAAGATACTGCTAATTCAATGAAAAGAATTAGCTCTGCTGACCATATTCAGTATCGGGTGTACCAGAGCTCTTAACCTACAGCAGGTCTGTGCCATTAGCAGGTCAAATCCTTGAACAGTGTTTAATAACCCATTGAGCTTCAGGCAGTGATTTCCATCACAAGTTCATATTTTAAATGGTCAAATATAGATGCAGATCGTTGTGAATCAGTTGCCATCTATAATGAGACCCCAGACACTGACTCGAGTTGTGTGCTGGCAGCCAGCGAGTGGTGCTTTCCTTCTGAGATGGCTCCAGGCAAGCTGTGACAGGAAGCCCTGATGTATTTACAGCTGGCTAAATTGCTCATATTCATGACAACTTGGTACTTGAAAAATAGTGAATAGGAAACTGTGATTTAAAAGTAAAATCCGAGCTGTGCCTCATCTGTTAGAAAAGTTAATTCTTTTTATCTGTTACTGCAGGATGAAGCACTTAAAGTGGTTCTGTTCCTGACATGGCTGCGTTCACGATGCTGCAGTGTTAGAGGTTTTGTGGTTATCTGGTGGAAAAACAGAAACTGCTGTTATCTGGTCAGTTCAAATAATAATTCAGCTCTTGGCTGTGCTCAGGTGCAACTTTGTAAAGGTTCTAACAGTGGCAGAGAGTTGCTGCAGCAAGGATTTACATGTCCCAGGAGTTGTTTCTTAGTCAGTCAAGTGCACACACCCACTCTGAATACAGTGTATGGTCAGGGTGTGCAGATTTTTATTCCCAGTGGAGGCTGTAGTTTGGGGTTTGGTTAGTTTTGTTTTTTCCCATTAGTAAATATCAACCAAAAAGTATGTTTCCTGCTACTGAGTACTCAGATATTTGGAAGACCTGAGTGGTCTGAATTCCAGAGGTGTCCTGGTCAGACTGTGGAGTTTGGGTGGCTAATCCACTTACTGCCTAGTTGGTGGTACTTAAACAGGGGCATGGGTTCTCTGTTCCAAGGTCAGCACAAACAGCCCCAAACCCTGGGCTATTTGCTGGGGTGGCTGAGTAATGGGGCATGATTTCACACTGGGACTGATGGGATCTAGTGAGTTGCTGAAAGAGGCAGACATACTCCCAGCCTGGTGCTGTCCTCTGTTTCCTGGCATCTGCTCTGCACATTAGGTTCAGGTCATCGAGACAGCAGAAAACAAACCAAAATACGAAGTGAAGAAGCCTTCCAACCTTTTAGAAAGCTGAACCAGCTAACAGGGCTAGATGAACAGCCAAGCCAGCCCAAGGGATGATGTGGAACCTCCCTGTTCAAAGCAGCACACCGCAGCATGAAATTCCCCCTCCATCAGGTCAGCGAGAACTGCAGCTGTACTGCATCTCAGGAGATTACAAGAATAAATGTATTAAGGAGGAGGATGATGATGATAAGGTGTTAGAGGCTTTAAAAGAGAAAAACACATGCATGCAATGTGAGCTGCAAGGTGCATTCAGCCTTGTGCTGCCTAGAGCCTGATACCGCTCTCTGAGCACCCAGGTCAAAGCTTCCCCCTAAGGCGGTGCCGCTGCCCATAACCACAGCCAGACGCACGTGATGATGCAATGGCTTTCTAGTAAGGCTCATCCAACAGCAGTGGCACGTCTGTTTTTCACTGTGGAAATCCAGTGTGGGGGTCTGGATTAATCTGTTATGCAAAAGGAAGAATGAAGTTACCTGTGCCTTGTGGGGTGTTCGGGGGCTCTTTTTTGGAGGTGCTGTTCAGTGGGGGTGCTGAGTGCTACGGTGTGGCACGAGGCTGGTCCATCGGGACAACGCAGGTTCCTCAGCTGCTCTTTCTCATGGTCAGGAAGGCATTGCTCACATCTCGCCACGCTGGCTTGGGTGTTGGTCAGAGAGTCAGACAGTGGAAGCTCTTTGTCAGCTGTAGTGACAGTGGTACAGTGTGTCTGGGAGCTCTGACCTTGATGGAAAAAAGTCTATGGTATGGACGTAGTGTACGGTAAGTAGTTTTTACTGAAGGTAGCCTCAGTGGAGTCGGCTTATTGTAAGTTGAGACTGAAACTTCTTTTGAAATGATCAGAATAGTGCTGCATGGCAAAGGAGGGTGTGAATTTCTGAGGCAGGGGAAAGCTTCCCATAAATGAGTACAGGAAAAGGTTGCCTGCTGTTCTTTGAAAACACTACTGTACTGAGCTTCCTAACACTGCTGGGACTCGGGATCGCATCTTGTGGGCAACTATGAAGACTGTTCTGGATTGTACTGGAAAGCTGTTTTCACTTGTTTGACAGGGTTTTGTTTGTTTGCTCTGAGGTGCAGAGGTGGTGGCAGAAGAAATGGCATCTCTGCAAACATTGTCACTAGGTTTCACTACAGGCAAGAGAAAGGGAACGCTGCCAGGGTTTATATACTGTCGTGCTGTGGTGCATTAAGCAAACTTGATGCAGTTGCTGCAAGGAATGTCCAGGGCAGCATGCCTTGAAAACTTCATAGTTGGTTTCTACTCAACAGAACGTTTCCCAGACATCTGGCTAGCAAATGCTGCATTTTCCAGAATACAGCTCTAGTGCTCATCTCACCCACTTTAAAATGAGTTCTAGCCCTCATGTCCAAAGTAGGATTGTGTTCCACCTGAGCTGAAGTGCTGCAAGGTGATTCTCTTTTAGTTGAGTTGTTCTGTTCAAGTGCAGTTCAAGACCTAATGTGAAATGCAGCCAGCCATTTCCTTCTTGCTACGTTACTTTTTCATCCACCACAATATTGTAATGCTGGCTTAGTGTCCCTTCTGAAATAACTCGTGCAGCAAAATTATATTTTTTCTTTTTATGTGAGAAAGTAAATGTTACAAACAATCGAATCATAGTTCCTTTAAGCTGTTTTATAATATGTTGAGGCTGCAGACTTAATATATGTAAATAAAAAAAGCTAGCCAACCTGGAAGGTTTTGTACTGGCACAAAACAGGAATTATTTTTCTTCCGAGAACGATTATGAGTTGCCCCAACCCTTACTTTTTCCTTTGTAAGGGGAAGTCCAAATAGGATGTGATTTAAAAAAAAAAAAAAAAAAAAAATTGTAATCTCTGGTGACTAAACTTGCCCGGGCTTCTTTTCCACGCCTCTTCCACTCACTTGACGTCATACTATTTTTGTCCCTTTCTAGCTCATTGACACAATTGCCTCAGAAATCGGAGAACTGAAACAAGAGATGGTACAGACAGATCTCACAGTGGAAGATGAATCTGCTGATTTGCGAAGGTGATTAAAATGTTTATTTTCATAGTCTGGGAGGTGTAACATGACAGGAATGTTTTTGTTGTGCTCTCTTCTTGGGTGGCTCACGTTGTAGCACTCTTCATCCCAGCAACACAGGGGGTGTAGAGACTATGGTTTGTGGTTCAAGGAATTTGCTTTTGTGCACGAGGAGAGCCCAGAGATTCAGTTGTTCTGTGTATTTGCTTCAATGTCTTCTAAAAGCAACTGAACTTCACTTCTACTTCTTTGTTGCAAACCTTGGATACTGATAAATGTCTAAAGCAGGAAACTACTAATGTTCTTCCAATTGTTTATGGCAATGAGCTTTGCTTTCACACTGTAAAGACTAAAAATGTCCATTGCTTCAGGTGCCTCTGTGGAGATTCAACATACAATGTAATTTCTTTATGTTCTCAGGTTAGGCGCTAAAATATTGACTGTTACGAGCTGATGCTTAAGTGGGTTACATGTTTTTAGTTCATTTATATGTGAGTATCTTGTGCATTAAGGGAAAAAAAAAAGTAGATGAAGGCATTTCCCTAAACTTAAAACTATTTGAGATGCGTATTATAGTGCAGATAAAAGTTCTAGTTTTTTAAACTAGATCATGCCACACAGGTGTGGATTGTGGAAATTTGTAATGATAAAATGGTACCTTTTAATTGGGCATAGTGGGACCCCAGCATTTTGGCTTTGCTTGGCTGCTGTGCTTGATTGGTCATGTCTGAATTGACATTGTGAGGATATGGAATATTTTAATTATTGTGTTAACAAGGGAACGGAGTTTTGTACGTAGTGTTGAAATATTTGTTGCAAGAGGAAAGCAACCACTGCAGGCATTGTGTTTTATCTGACTGCGCAGTCTGGGCCAGCTCTGGAGATGATGGTGGGCTTTGCATTTTAAGGCAGGGAGTTAATCAAGTGAATAATAGTTTGTTATTTAGAGATACTTACATAGGTTTTAGCTTTTTTTTTTTGTTATTGTAAATACTTCAGAAATGCACTAAAAATAACTACAATATACATTTAAGTTATTACTTAAATAAAACATTGAGCAGCACCTTCATTGTCCAAGTGGTAAAGAATATGGCAGCTGCACTAATTGAAGTTATTGGCCATGCCCCTGGCTGCACATTATTCAAGTTTTAAAGCTTTTGAAGCATAGGGGTGGAAAGGATACTTTCTTCATTTTACTGGATTCGGCTAATTAATTTCAACCCTCATTAGCTAATTTTCAGTTAAGAAAAAGCTTCTGGTATCTTTGCCTACACTATACGTATGAAAGACTTGAGCTCTGTTGGTTCTAAATCTTGATGGAAACACTTAGCTGGAAAGAGTCAATTAAATCTCCCCACTTTACAGATCCAGGGGACGTTTAAACGGATATTTTTAAACCAAATATGTTAATTTTGAGTGAAAAAATATATTGATTAAAATATGTAAATTAAGCTAACAGGAAAAAAAAATATTAATGCAATTTCCATGGCTACTTAACCAAATTCAATTTAATATTTAAATAATAGCCATCCAATAAAAACACCTCATTCTTTTCTGTCACTTTTAAGATGACACATGTAAAATATGAAATGTGAATAAATGTATTCAGTTTTGTATGCCTACATAATTCTGAATTGAGTGCTTCTGTGTAAGGAAGATGATGTTTTGGTATAAATTATGTAATGAGTTGTGCACAGTTATCTTTTGTTTATCTAGAAATACACAACAAGATCACAGTCATTTCAGCTAAGGTTTTCCAGAGTCTTTATGTAAACTAGACCCCCACAAGGATGTGTTCACTATCATAACTTTATTTCTTTGTAGTTAATTTAAAACTCTGTCATTCCCGCAGGTTGCTTTTATTATTGTGTGTTCAGCCATTCAGAAGTTGGTATCTTGATGTGACATTTGAACCTGGAGAAATTTGAGCTAAAAGGAATTTGTGTTTTCCTTGCTCATTTTTCACCTTAGGATGTATCTGCATCACCCAGAACAGTTTTAGTTTGAGAAAGGCAGTGGTTGCAAGAGTTCTGAATGTTATTCAGAAAAATAAGTACATGAAACTGCATGTCTGCAACTTTTGTGGTGTGTGGGTTTGGGATTTTTCGGTTTAGTTTTTGTTTTGGTTGTGGTATTTTGTTGTTTTCTTTTGGGTTTTTTTGTGGTTGTGTGATGACTTTCAGATTTATACTCCTCCTCCCAACTGTATTCTGGACTTGCCTCCCCTTTTTACGTCTGTGGCCCAAGTAATACTGAGAATGATTCGCGTAAATGGGCTTACAACCTTGGCTCTGTAAAAGCCAGACAAAAAAGAGGCTTTTGTAACAATGCATTTTAAGCAGGAAGCTCATACCATCCTTTTCTATATTCCACGATGCTTGGTGCCTGGACTCTTTCCCAGTACAGACACTCATCTCATCAATGCAGATGAGTGGAGTTGTCAGAAAATGGCATAAATGGGATACATTTCTGACCTGCACTGTACTTGTGCTTCCGCATGCAATGGCAGCCCAGGCCCACATCAGACAGGCGAGCACATGTGATGTGGCTGGTGGCACCCAAATGGTCCCAGATAGAGGCACTCAGTGTCCCTCAAGGACCTGGGACCCCTGTGTGTCTCTCTTCTTTGGTGATGGGGAGAAGCTCTGTAAAGCCCCAGTCTTCCTGGAGCATTTGGTGCCTGGGAAATGATTTGCGGATGCTTTGCTGGTGGTGGCAGCAGCTGCAGCTTATTGCCTTCCTGCTGCTCTGTTACCGTGACAGAAACAAGGACAGAACTTTGCTCACTCCCTCATGTTTGTCACTGGACAGCCCTGATGCCTGCACCTTCTACATTTTTTTCCACAGCAATTACTAACTTGAGTAGTCTTCTGTGTCTTGCACAGTGAATTGGTTCTGTTATTGTAGGTAGGCAACTATCCATCAACCTTTTCCCCAGCAGCTTTGTCCTGTTCCTTCAGCATTAATGGGATGGAGAAGGTGACAGTCCACCTGCCGCAGAGTGGAGGTAATGCTCAGCAGGGGCTTTACACCCTCTCCCAGCTGATGCTCCATGTCACTGTGTAAGCTCAGCTGGTGTGATGACAGATTGCAGGTTTTATAGAAATACAGGCACTTGGCAGTCGGGATTCAAACTGGGCCAACTGTGGGGAGACTTTGGTGAAACTGGAGCAAGGTTCACACTCATCTACCGTTTTAGAAAGATTCACTTTACCTGCCTGCTGCTTTTCTCTTTGTCCTTGTGACTGGCAAAGGAATGAGAGGAATATGCCTCATTGCTGTGTCACAGTGAAGTGGACTGAACCTGGACACAGACCTGTGGTTTTTCAAACCTTTGCACCACAGTAGGAGTTGGCAGCAAAGCTTGTGAAGTTGCATCACTGAGTAGATGCTGAGCATCCTACTGCCATAGGCAGACCTCTTCTCTCTCTTTCTCTCTTCCCCCATCTGCCCTGCCCCTGGGTAACACATCGTGGTGTGTAAGTACCCTAAAAACAGAGGCAAAAAAGGGAGTAAGGAAATGTGGACACATTCACATGCAAGTTACAAGTCCTTATCTTGATTATAGTATCAAACCTGGTCTCATGCTGCTGATCAAAAGGGCTCAGTAGGTGCACCTGGGATGATAAACTAATCTCAGAGTTGCTTTTTCACTTGGGCTGATAAACAGCCTCCTTCCAAGTGTGGGAGCAGACTGAATACCTCAAATGCTGATGGTCATCTAGGTTCTTCCTCCAATGCCTCTCATACCCTCAAAAGGGTGGGCAAGTTCTTCCACAGAGAGGGGTGTGCGTTTGAAAATCCTGCAGCACCTGGCTTAGTTTAATTCAATGCAGCAAACCCATGGAACAGCACTGGTCATCCTGATAGGATGTGCACACAAACTGGAGGCACCTTCACTGTGTCCATAATCCCAAAGAGAGAAAAGTTAATTCCTCAGGCCAGTGTTTGTCAATGCAGGAGGTTTGGGAGGTTGGTTGTAGTTTCAGATTAGCTCACTGTACCATGCCTCAAAAAAAAAAAAAAAAAAAAAGAGAGAAATGCTAAAAGTTTAGGTTTTACAAGGTCAGAGCAAAAGGCGTAGGAAGGATTTGAGAGACAAAATGAAGTTTCAGTAGCAAGTAGGAGAGCGGGAGCATTTGGTTCATATATGTGATCAAGGTAGATGATAGAGTCCGGTTGGGTATGGTGGAGGGAATCATCCTGGTTGCAGGCTTCAACCTGCTCCTCGTCCTTTTTACTGTGGGCCAAGTCTACCCAGGATGCAGCACCACATTATCTTGGCAGTCACCTCTGTTTACTTCCCACACACCTATGGGTTTTCTCCATTCTAAGGGAACTTCCATGAATCATGTATTTTATTTAATTCACTGCGAGTTGTGTTGAAACTCCTCTCCCCCTGGAACCAGTGCAGTGCCCTTGAATTAAGGTTGGCCGTCTGTGGACTGGTGTTTTAATCTTGAATTTCATGTCACCTACTCAGATTGTCTTTTATTGGGAGTCACTGTAAAAAAAAAATAATAGATGTGAAAATGTAAATGTGCTATAGGTGCAGCATCAGCTGCCTGCACAGCCCGTCTGCTGTAGGCTCAGTTGCATTACAAGAGGCACGAGAGGATGCGGGGTTAGTTTGATTCATTTTACACTTGAACAGATTCTTTAAGGTTGCCGGTGGTAAATACACTAAGCTGCAGAAATCACTCTATAGATTAATGATACAATGGTAATTTCAAACATAATCTCTCGGGAGAAAAACAAACATTCTCATCCTGAAAATGGGTCTGAAATAGGGCTAATGTTTATATCTCGGTTTTCAACTATTGTGGCAAATGTGGGGGTGGGTCTGCAGTCAAACCATTGTTAAGTGGGGTTTTGAGTTACACAAACATTCCTTGATGGGCCTTTTCAGCCCTGATGTGGTCTTCTGACAGGAGCAGTTAACTGCTGCCTAAGCAGGAGAATGGGAAACTGTCTCTCCACCCAGCCTGTGTCTGCTCTGGACACTAGATGCTTAACAGCAGTGATAAGCTTTGCTGGTTTTCAATTGTTTGTGCTTTATGCTTCCAACACAACCAAAAAACCAAACAATACTTTAACACCACCACCAAAACCAAACACACCACCCCCACAAACCCAAAAGGAAAACCAGGAGAGAAATGTAATTTCTGCTATTTAATATACAGCATTTTTGCTAGGGTTTAAGTTACAGCAACTTCTTATGCTTTACACTTGAATTAATCAGGTGATTGTGAAGAATTAGAATGGTTCTTCTTTCCATGATACTATTTCCTAAGAAGTACCAAACACATCCTAATCCCAAATAATTTTATTATCGAAGACGTGACAAATTTCAAGAACTCCCTTGTGTCTTGGTTTGACTGTATGTTTAGTGCCTGGATCATTAGTTTATTTTTAAAATCATTTTAATTAACTCAGACTGTGATGCTCAGTGGCATTAGACCGTTCCAAATACATTGGTCAAAACAGACCAATGGACTTTTGGCTGCATTTACCTCCTGGGCAATGGCTTCTCATAGGTTGGACGTGGTTTGCCAGATGTGTTTTTTCCAAGCTATGCTCTTGCCACCATTCACCAGGTCTGATCTTTCTTGCCACCTCTTTCTTTATTATTTGGATATGATTTTTTTTTTTAAGTGTTGTTTGTCCCTAGTCTACCTTCTTGCAGATCACAAGAACATTTTAATACTGATCTAGCTGAGTTGCATCGAGGTCATGTGAACTGCTGGTGTTTGGGAGTGTGAGAATTCTCATCATGATCAAATGCTCGTAATCTTTGGCTTGTTTCTTGAGGGGGGCAGAAGCAGCTGCAGCACGGAGGTGTGTGTATCTAGGTCAGTAAGGTGTAGGCTCACATGTTGCATTCCTTCTCGGATCTCAGCGTGTCGGGGAGGGATTGTGTATGTAAGTACCTGTAAGTTTCAAAAACCCGACAGCAAGCTGTTCAAATTAAATTTATGATTTATAATAGTTTGGGTGAGTTTGACAACATTAAGCACAGACAAAACAAAGAGGAACACTGTGACCCTACATACACATGCAAACTCTCCGTAGCTTTAGGTTGGTTGGTGGTAGCAAGCAGCGCCAGGCCAGATAGCTTTTTTTAGCTGATGTAACTTTCCTTCATAGGCAAAATTTTCTCCTGCCTTGGATATGTTCCCTCTGCAACATGCTTAGTTTCCAGGTCTTGCCAAGGTATGAAAACAAGTTATATGTAGTTGAGCCCACAGTTGGTGTTGGTGTATAACTTGCACTTTGCCACAGCTGTCTTTGGTTTGTAACATTGCTGTCTGGCTCTGAAGTGAGCGGAAAGTTTCTGAGCAGTACTTACTGGAGGTACAGCTCATGAAAACGCTTCTGTGTTTCATAATTTGAGGTTTCTGGAGATTCATATGTTACAGTATTAGGTTCTGCTGGGAATGTGGTAGAAAGGGGAACCCAGGGTTCCTACTGTGGCATCACAGCCCTGTCACACATAATGTAGGCAGAAAGGAAGTAGCATTTACATCTTTCTGTATATTTGGTGCTTCTTGAAGAGATATTGGCAGCTGCTAACAGCTTTTGACACTTAGGAAGGGGAGATCATCTGCGCTTTCGTTTACCATTTATCTGGTAGTGATAACTGACCCAGTGAATTAAAAGACTGAATGATTGTGCCTGTTCTTACTTGATCACAGTTGGAAGTTCTTTACCCATTTACTTTCCTTTCTGGCCCTGCCCAGAAATGATGGAAATTGCTGATCAAACACAAGGCTCAGAAGAGCCATGAGACAGTTTTCAGTGGGGAAATGCAGCTGTGTAGCCCTCTGTCACTTGGGGCCTCTTGTGCCATCAGAAGAGGTTTGTAGGGAGGATGCAGCCTCTGTGCCTGACACCGTAGCTAGTCAGATCTTGAGCTTGCAGGGTGGTTTTTGTCTATGTTCAAATATTGTCATCAGGATGCTATTACCAGCATAACTGTTCTGTAGTGATTTCTAGGTCTGGAAGAATCCCAGGATGTATTTCTACCTGAAAAATGAAGAATTTGAACCAGCAACACACGTGCAGCTGTTCTCAGTGTTCTCTATTATGTGAATGATGGGGAAGCTTTGCATAACAAAAGGAGTTATTCTGTTTATTTAGGTTTTAAATGTGTAACAAGTCTCTGCAGCCTCCAAATCTGTACTTCGTTACTGAACTTCAGCTACCCTGCCCCAAAGAAATTTTAACCTTAGTTTGCCACGTTCACACTTAGCTTAGCCTTTATTCCTCACATAAGAATCAATCCAGAACCAAAGGAATTAGGAGCATAAATATACAATTCCTCACTTGCTTCTGATCCTGGGGAACATTAGCACTAAAATGTGAGGTAAAGAGCTTTCATGGCATAATGGCAAAAATGTAAGTATTTAGAGCATAGACCATAAAAAAATTACTACCACTTAGGATGATTTCTTAATGAAGCTGTGCCTTAGGGAGGATTATTTAAGGGATGTAACTTTTTTTTTTTTTTAAATTCTTTCTCCTTTTTCTCCTGATTGAGGTCTCTGACCACTTGTTAGCAGAGGGGAACAAAGATGGATACATAGCTGAGAAGGTGACAGGGCTGGTGAAGCAGAGATGATAGTCTGGGGATGAGATGAAGTGATGCCAGTCTGTGGGCTTCTGTTGTGCAAATGATACCTACAAGCAAACAGGGAAAGTGCTTGTGTTTGGTGAGATGATTGGCAACGGGTAGTGAGTGGGTTGCTGCATTGTCAGAGCACTGAACAGATTTTTCTGACTGGCAAGGCAGAGGAAGACTTCTATGGCTTGCAGCCTTTGCAATCTCTATCTGGGAATAAAAATATTTGAATCGCATAAGTACCTCTGGAGAGAAGATTTTCCAAATGAGATCACAATGAAGAAAGGAGGTGAAATGTTCAATTGATCACATATACACCTGGATCTGAAGTGATTGCCCAACATCAACAAGCTAATAGAAGAATGCGAAGGCTTATCTTAAAGCTACCTGTCAAATTTGAGGACCAGTGAAAGAAAGAAATCTTATGGCTAAAAGAATTTTTCTGTATACTAATTATGTGAATTTTCAGCAGGAGAAATACCAGTTCAAGGTGCCAGCAGTGCCCTTAGTTTTGTGACAACTTGCTTCGCTGAACTGAGTGGTTGTTTATAGGAGGTTAGCATGTCTAATTTTTGTTTTCTTCTTTTTAATTTTTCACAGTCTGGTAAAGGACATGGATAATGTCTCTCCTGAGAAAAATTATGTAAAAAGCTGCCCCCGCGACTCTGGATATGACAGCCTATCCAACAAGCTAAGCATATTGGACAAGCTCCTCCATACTCATCCTGTGTGGCTACAGCTTGGTCTGAATGATGCTGAAGCCAAGGAAATTCTGCAGGCCCAGCCTCCCGGGGTAAGAAGTTACTTTTTAATTTATTTGATACAAGTGTTTTAAAAAAAAACCAAACAAAAACCAACCAAACAAAACAACAAAACCAAAACAAAAACCCACACATACAAAAAAACCACAAAAAACCAAACAGACCAAAACAAACAAAAAAAACCCCAACACAACAACCACCAACATCACCCCCCCAGATTTCTGCTGTGCTTTGGATAATCCTGGTGAGGGCTTCTTGAGTGCTTGGCAGTGGGACCAGTTGGAGTGCGACCCATTACTGGGGTTGATACATTGATGACTAGTTTGGGATTCTCTGGAGCTGAGATCTAGACTCCTGAGATCGCAGCTCCAAAGCTAGACCTTATTAACTAGTGTTGTATTTAACAGATGTATTTTCCCTCATTATGAGACAGCAATAGTAAAATGAGAAATGTCAGCAATTTATCCTTCAATGGTGCCTACTTTAAAGTTGCTGTGATGGAAACCAGGCTCTGCCTGCTTAGGTGAGGCCGATGGTATGTTTCTAATGGTGCCTCCATCCTGGTGCGTGAATGGGCTGGTAGGACACAGGAGCACTCCACCAGCAGCCTTCTCCAGGCTGCATCTTGACTCAGGGTTCAGAATTTGCTGTGTCTTAAACTGGAGAGCTCAGAGAAGGGAACAAGGGTCTTGGAGTCATGTGTCCGTGTTGTACAGGGACGAGACACTTTTCCTAATGTTCTGCTGCCATTGTACAGGAACCTCTTGGACCTGATACAGTAATAACCGAGTAAAATTCTGAAGCATCTTATACAGATCAGAAATCATTAAGTTGTTCTGGTTCCTTTTGTCTATATTCTGCCTCTGTTAAGGCATCTGTGCTAAACCCATGTCCTTTTGCTTTCACCACCACAGATATTTTTGGTTAGGAAATCCACAAGACTGCAGAAGAAAGTCATCTCTCTGCGTCTCCCCAGTGACTGTGGGTCCTGCCTAAAAGAATTTGCAATAAAAGAAAGCACATACAGTAAGTTGTGAGTTACTTGCTTTTCAACTATTTCTCAGCCTGTGTGAGCCAAGATCACTCTGCATTGGTGAAACATGCAGCAGATGATACCCAAAGTTCTTCCAATAGTTCATAGATTGCCTACAGTGCTCTCTGAGGAGGGCTCCATGAGGGCATAGGTCCTGTCCTGGAGAAGGGAAGGCATACAGACGCACTGCAGTCCCTGCTGGACACAGCAGGGATATTTCTTCTGTAGAAACACAGTCTATAATCCTGTCAGTGAAACATCTTCGCGTTTCCTTGTTCTCGGGGGACTCTTCTTGGATGCAACTCTGTCACGTGCTCTCCCTATCTACGAATTTGGGTCCACACCCAAATTTGGTTTGGGGGGTTTTGTGATATTTATTTTTTGTAATAACTAAATGGATTTTAACTCTTTGGAACTGTTCCTGATGTGAGATAAATGATTTTTCTTCTCGAAATCCAACTACATTTGTTCCCTGTTGTTCTAATTAGAAGTGAGCAAATCTTAAAGCTCCAGTCAGTTCTAAAACAGTACTGCCCTCAACAATTCAGAGGGTGGCTGTGAAAAGCATTTGAAATACAGGAATGAAAAAAGGAAGCCGCAGCTAGTGAGTGTATCTGGCGCAGATACTGCAAGTGGAGCAAATGGTTCATTTTAACAAGAAAGTGAAAACTGGAGAAAATTGGCAACAACTTCAGTTAAACTTCTCTGAAGTGGAGAGTCTGTAGTTATCTTCTATTTCTATTAGTAAACTGAGACTGGTTTAATTGAGATTTCCCCTTTTACTTGTCCCTTCCACTCCCCCAGACACAACGAGTTAATTCTATGTGTCTGCTTTTGGTTCCAAATAAAATGTGGCATGGCAAAGAGAAAGCTATCAATGAGAGCTGATCTAAATGTGACCTAATGTTGTGTTTGTAGGCTTTTAACAGTAGTGAATTCTCTCCTACCTGGAAAATAAAATAATAATATATTGTCTTTCATGAATAAAACTTTACCACCAGGGGGAAGTATCTACTGATGTTTTTACTTGCCAGTTACAGCTGAGGTTTATTTGTGGTCAGGGATCTGAACACTCCTCTTAGCCCATCCCCAGATCACCTGCCTGCTTACTGTCTGCATTGTTAGTGTCTCTCTTAAAGAAATTCCTTTTTCCGAGCACATGAATGAACAGGTTGACGTGTCTTTCGGTGTAAAGGCTGGATAAAAGATCAATATCTGACTGGAGTTTTCCCCTGGTTCATGTGCAGGCTTTATAGTCAGTAGCGCTGTAACCTTGGCAGAGGGGAGCTGGCCTGGAGTACTGGCAGAACTATGCCTTCGCTGCTCGCTGAGAGGTGGTGCTGCATGGCTTTTGGTTTTCTGCATAAGTGCTCTTTCTTCTGCTCTGGTCTCAGTCGTGTACAGAGGCGAGAAATACAGATCATTTCACTCTAGGAACTTCTGCTTGATGTATGTAGTCATTGGGTGGTATTTGCCACCAGAATTGGAGAGATTAATGTGAGGTGGCGATCAGTTCTACGTCATTGTTACCGTGAGCAAGTATTTATATCAATGAGAAACAACAGTGTGGAGTGAGGGGGGAAAAAAGGAAGGCATTGCTCATATCTTCCTCCCCCATTGTGCAAGGCAGTGGCATGAAGCAGAATCATCTGAGGTTTTTTTTAAAGGGTTTTCAGGTTATACGGTTTTATCGAATGAACACTTATCTCCCATGAGATGCTAACACACTGGGGGAGAAGACAAGCGAGAATAATGGAATGCAAGAGGAGGAGATAAGATATTTAAAATTAGGTATATAGTACACTGAGCAAACAGTCTCGATTATTGATTTATTGTCTATTAGCAAAGTGTTGTGCAATTTCATCACACTTGATCTGTTTTCCAGGAATTAGACTCCTCACCAAGATGATCAGTATATTCTTGAAAATACCTTTAGCAGGGACACGTACTCTTCCACACAGTTGTTTTCTCTTAACCAAACAGTAGCTAGTTTGATGGTGCAAAATTATTAATTTTATGCAAAAACCCGAGATGCATTTTATTACTCTTTTCTAAGAAATGGTGGATGGATGTGATTCTTTCCTTCTTGTACTTTTCTTCACAGCATTTTCCTTGGAGGGATCTGGAATAAGTTTTGCTGATTTATTCAGGCTCATTGCTTTCTACTGTATTAGCAGGTAAGTTGCGTTTACTAGACTCTCAAAAGTCTCAATGGCTTGGTTCAGCATGATATTTATGTTGTTGTCGTGGTTTAGGGTCAGGGCAGCCCCTAAGACCTAGAGCAGGTGCTCTCTTAAGCCTCCCTCCCCAAAGGTGAAGAGAAAGGGAATAAGGGTAAGAGAGACTAATTGATTAGAAAAGAAAACTAGAACAGCTTTAATGAAAATTAAAATAATAACAATAGTAAATGGAATATATACAAATATTTACAAAACCAGTATCAAATTCAACCCCCCAATGGTAAATACATCACTGTCACCACTGATGCTGTGGAGCAGGCACCGGAAGAGTCCCAGACTGGGCCCCGCAGCAGATGGGAGCTGTGTTCAGGAGCTGGATTCTGGTACAGATCAGGATGAAAGGCAAAATGGACAGAGTTCTCCTCAGATGCTCCAAGGAAGAAACCACAAGAGGACCTGAGCCAAGCTGAGTAAAGGTGGCAAAGCAGTCCAAGAGGGACAAGACCCTCATGAGCTTTATACAGAATATGACTTATATGGATGGATACCTCGTTGGTCAGTTTGGGGTCACCTTCATGATGGCTATAGTCCTTTCTCAGATTTCGCAGCTCCTTCACAGATAAAGGTTTTGTAACCTCTGCATCTGATAACTCCACATCTGTTGGGTTTGCTTTAGAAGGACCTGCTCCATCATCATCTGACCACACTGGACGATGTTTTTGTTAGGTGTTTCTTTCTGGTTGCAGGGCCATCAGGCTTTGCATCTGGTTCCAACTCATACTCTAACTCAACTGAGAAGGACTGTTTCCCTGCTCTGTTGCTGGACTTGGCTGTTTTGTTTGTTTTCTTTTCCTCACAGGAGTGACTTGTACAGGTGCAGATTGAGTGGGAGTGGCCACAGTAGCTGTCGGTGTAGCTGCCGACTTTGCTGCTGGAGTTGGGACAGCTTCAGTGCTTCTTGTGGGAGCTGGAGCAGCAGCAGCAGTGCTTGATTTGAGAACCAGAGCAGCAGCAGCAGGTCTCATGGGTGGGGGCTGCGGGGACTGAGTAGATGCGGTGTTTGGGTTTGGAGCTGGCACAGCAACAGGGCTGGGGGGGACACGGGGGGGACTTCCAGAGCCTGAGCAGTCATGGTGTATTTCCTGCAGATCATAAAACTTTGTGGAGTCTGGATAACTACGGAGCGTATCACGGAACCTCGCAGGGAAGCAGCACACGCTCTATGTGCATTACTCAAACCAGGACAGTTGTCAGAACATAATGGGATAAATATAAGACTGGGAAGCAAGTCTCTCTGTCTTATTTGGTACTGTTAATTGGAAGGCTGGTGTTATGTTGCCCACTCAACTGTGAGGTGTTGCTAAGTTTAACTTTATTTTAGCTGATATCTTGTAATGCTCTCTTAACTGCTCTGCATCTCATTTAAGAAGCACCATAATTTGTCTTGCTTTCTGGAATTGTTTGTAAAACACCTTTTTTGGAGCATAAAGGAGAAATGCCCTATCTCCCTGTAGAATATGACAGTTGAGGGATGTGAATGTAAATTGTGAGCAACAAAAAGGGCCTTATCAGCTTTCCAGTTTATGATTGCCCAACTTGTTTTTCAGGTAGTATACCGAGAAAAAATAGTTGATAGTATTTTATTTTTTAAGTTGATTTCAATTTGACTTTTGTTTACTGGTGATAACTTCCAGACTGATGCTCAAGCCTTACATTTATCCACAGACAAGACATAGGCAAACTGCCCAAATGTGTACATTTTTTGAAGGAAGAAGGAAGAGCCAACTTTGACGGTCTTGGTCATTGTACTGCAGTGAGGTTGCCAGTTAGTGCTGACAGTGATTTCTGGTGTGGGAAAATGCTCACTAGGAATGCACTTAGGTTGCTGTGCTTACTGGTTTTGTTTGTGGCGGAGGAGCATCTAGACCTGCTTTGTCACAGGTCTCTGTTTTGCGAAGCTGTACGTGCTTGTGACATAAGAAGCATTTATAACACTTTAATATTTGGTCTGCACTAATGAGAAATGAGCTGGAACTGCATTTAAAAGCAGTTTAATGATGAGATATTACTTATCCTGTCACCTTTTCAGTTCTGCAGGCTAGCCAGGAGCGGGTAAATTCAGTCTAATTGCCTACAGGGAGCATGCAGCACATGTATGTTTCTTTGTATTAGTTTATCCCTTTTCCTTCACTGAAGGCTCCAAGTTGCTTCACATTTGCTAAAAGTAATCCCATAAACACACAGTATCTTGTTGCCTTTCTTATGAGTCTTGTAACTTAGTCTCTCTCTCTCTCTCTGCAAAATGGCTTTGATTTTCTTAATGGTATTTGCACCAGACAAGTGTGAATTTAGTATCCTGATGCAGGAGTCAGGCCTCCCATTCAGGAAGCACATCCAGCACTGCATAACCAGGCTCTTCACCGGTCTGTTGGTCTGGTCCTTTTCTTGTTGCCCTTTGGGGAAGGGAAATAAAGTAAGAGTGGTCATCTCAACTTACAAGTGATGTTAAAGCTTTCCTAGTGCATATTCTTAAACACAGCTTTAGCTGCAGGCTCCTCCACAGCTACCAGTAATAGATACAACTTCAGCTGCAAACCTGTCCAGAGATTTCAGTAAAGGAAGGCTCACTCTTCTGTTGTGGGTGTGCTTTTGGAAGCATATGCTGATTGTCCCATTCAGTGGAGAAACATCCGAAGCATCTCTGCCTTATGTTTCTTAAGTGGAAGCAGCAACCTTGTCCTGTTCAGATGGCTGTCTAGGATTGCTGGGCGTGCAAGAGGAAAATGTATTGGCTTCTTAGGGAAGCAGAGAGGTAGCTATAGTGAGAAATAGAGAGTACAATTTGGTACATGGCAGAAAAGTCGGGAAGATTTCCTAAAACCAGAGGGAACTTCTTGCAATAGATACCCAGTTAATTTGTATGAGGAGTCAGTGGGTACCCATCTTTGTACTGAGCCCATGATGATGTTCAAGGCTCTAGATTATCTGTGGTACGATGTTGAAAGTGTCATTTCACATACTTTTTAGCTAGTGTATCAGTCTTGTGCACATGCTTGGTTTGAATTTGAGTGATTCTGAGATCCTTTTTTTTGTTTTTTTGTTTTCCAATGAGTTAACATAAAACAAAATATAGAGAATGTTTGTGATTTAAAAACCCACTGTCCTAGTACTACACCAGATGGTTGGCTTGTTTTCAGCCTTAAAAAAAAAAAAAAAACCAAAACAAAACAAAACAAAAAAACCAAAAAAAAAAAAACCACTGACACGAGTTGTATGTAGGGTTCCTGTGCTTTATTTGCTCTCGTTTACTCTTAATTACACAGGTAATTCTAGCACAGATTTTGCACATAGGCATGCTCTGTTGGTTGGGGATGTATTGGTGCCTACTGGGCAGGTAGCAGGCATGGCATTGGCTGATGGTAGTACTGTTACAATGCATGTGTGGTTAAGTAGTTTTGTCCCTTAAAATCCATCTGAAAGCTTTTTTTACATTGAATTTGGCTTATTGTTACTTGCATGTCCCTTTGTAAACATTTGCTGAACTTGTGGTATGCAGTGAAGGGAAACTGCGTCTGAGGATGATGCACTCGCAGCACAGACAGATCTTTATGGTTGCTGGTGATAAACGCCCTAAGCTGCAGAAATCACTCCGTGGAGTATAACAATACAATTGTAATTACCAATGTCATCTCCTGGGGTGAAAACCCACAAAACATACACAAAAAGGCACTGCCCTTCTTGCCAAAAGACCTCCCTTCTGGGGAGGGTGAGGAGGGCAAAGCCATCCATCTGCCCTTAGGGTTTGGTGTCATATTCAATAGGTCTGAAATAGGGGTAACATTTATGCCTTTTTTTTCCTCTACTATTTTGTCAAGTATGGGGGAAGTCTGCAGTCAAATCATTAAGTGGGCATTTTAAGTTACAGAAATGCACCTTGATGGGCCTTTCAGCCTTGATGTCTTTGCCGGGGACAGTTAACTGCTGGAAAGTGAGAAGGCCAGCACTACAGCTGGGCCCACTTCACTTTCCTCCTCGGTGTCATTGCAACACAGACCACTGGGTCTCCACCCAGACACTGGACACTAGATGCTTATCAGCAGTGATGAGCTTTGCTATTTTTCAATTGTTTGTGCTTTATGCTTCCAACATATACTTGTAAAACACCAGATGTAAAAGCTTCTGCTGTAATGGGTGAAGATATTGGATGGCTCTGTGAAAATGAGCCTGAATAGAGTCATAGAGACTTGACTGTCATTTGCACTTCATGCCACTTTGCAATGTAAAGGAGCCCTGGGATCAGTAATGTTGCCACCATGTGTTTAAGGCTCTTGCTACCCCCCCATGCTCAAATAAGAAAATAAGAATCATAGCTCAGCCACTGCCGATGTTGAAAGCAAACGCTTTTAAAACTATGGATGTTTTTGTGAAACCATAATTGCTATTCATTTTAACAACAGGGATGTCCTTCCATTCACCCTGAAGTTGCCTCATGCTATTGCTGCGGCAAAGACAGAAGCTGAACTTGAAGAGATTGCTCAGCTTGGATTGAGTAAGTAATTCTCTACATATGTGTCATTCCCCACTGCACTGCTGTAGGCTTGAAGAAATGGTCTGTGTCAGTAAGTAGTTCATATCCATCCATCGGTGGTGATACGGATTTCATTTGGAAAAGCAGCTTCTCCTACTGGGGAAGCCAAACCTTGTACTTGCCAAATGGTGACCTTGGTGCACTTACTTCCTTCTGCGCTTTCTGGGATATTTTTATTAGCACCGTTTCCTTCCTTTTCCTCTCCCCTCTCTGGGCAGCCCTTGGGCAAAACAAATCTTGCAATCTCCAGAGAGAGGTTTGATGTAGGTATATCCCCAAGGGCTAATGTTTGCTGTGGGTTCACATAGCAGGAACTAACTTGATAATTTGCTGGAGTTGTCAGCTGAGGTTCACTGATAATAAAACTTCTGTTCAGATTGGCATGTGATCTTAGAATGGTGATTTTTGAGGTCAATGGCTTAATGCAGTAGCATGTTAATAAAAAGAGGAGATTGCATGTAGGTTCTGCAGAATGTATCTGCGTGTGTTGGTTTGGTGGTATTTTTAAAATAACAAAAGAAAACACGGACATGTCCTCACATCACTCGACTGCTGCAACCAAATGCAGGGTCAGTGTAAAAGGTACCTTGAGCTTGCAGGAGACACAAAGCCTGGTGGGATTTGAAACATGGGCTCCACCCAGATGAATCGTTGAGCAACTCCTGCAAACTGCCGAATGGCCTCATTTCCTTTTGCAGGAAGGGGGAGTCTTGACTGTCAGCAGTATTTGTCCCAGTAGATTTTTTTTTTTTTGAATCATCTTTGATTTACAGATGAATCCTCACTAAATCCGAGTCAGCATGAGGCTCTTTATAGTTATTTGGTGCACTGCTTTGGATTTTGTTTTGCTGCAGTAGCAATGCAGTGAAGTGATTTCTTCTAGAGAGGAGGCAAATTGACTTCTGCACTGCTTATCCGTGAGTGTAGGTAATTAAAGTATAGATTTTTCCTGGGAACAGGCAAACACGGAACTGTTGATTAGCTGAATGGGGGTGGAGGCAGGTCTGACTGGGATACAGTGTATTAAGGACAGTCTTCCAGTGACACCTAGAAGCCTTACAGTAGTATTAGGTGAGTTTCTCCACAGATGATCACAGTGGTGTTGAGCCAGCTCCCCAGACTAACCACACCACACTCTTGGTGCTCAGTACCAGAGAACACTATGGCCTGCTTGCTGCAGAGTTATTGATCTTGAACAGTCTCTGTCTACACTGTGTGTGATGTTTCTTTAAGCTAATACTTCTGAAAGCTGAGGAGACTGGTGGATCAGTGTCAAACTGTGTGGTGATTGTATTTGGGTTCAGTTACCTACTATACACCAGATTAAGATAACAGTTTCTGGGAGTGAAAAGCAGACAACAAAGGTGAGATTTTGATGGAGTTTTAAGTGTCCACATGTGAAAGAGCACACCAGGAATCATCCTTCAGTGTTGTGGACCCAAGAGATGCCTTAATTCCCAAGGGCCTTACTTATTAAGTGTGAGGTTTCATTAAGCAACACATAGACACAAAACACCATGGTCTGAACACAGAGGGTCGTAGCTCCTGCCAGAGCTCTGCTATGCTTTTGGGGAGAACTGCACAGCGCAGGCTAAAAACATGTAGCCCAGCAAAATACATCAGGAAAAAACGGTAGTAAAGGTTTCAAGGCTGTAGCCAGCCTGTGAGGTTTCACATGCTGACCAGAAGATTCCCTCTGTCTCCTGTGTTTCACCTGCAGCAGTGCTTGCATCATGCTTGTTTGCAACAGCCCACGTGCCAGGCACGCTGGCCAGTCTGCTGAGGGATCTTCAGGCAGGATGTGAAGTGATGGAGCTGGAACAAAACAACAGCATTGCATGAATATGTAGAGAAATATGTGTGAGCCTACACATGTTCTCTGGCAGAGGCCTGTTGCCACAAGACATTTCCTGTCTTCTGCCCTGTGGGCAAGACACAGCTGCTGGGCATGGACCATGTTGTGGAGTGCTTGGCATTTAGGTGTCATTGCTCAGCAGCTCAAATGAGGCATCTTAGTGCTACAGGAAAAGGGGCCACGTCAAGACTGGTGAATGTCAGCAAAACCTCTCTGCTGGTATTCCTCCCTTATTTTCGTCTGACTGCTGTCCTCAAGGGCTTGTCTGATTTCAATCCTCATGCTTTGAGGAGCTGATGGGATCTGCTGTTGACTCAAGTTTCACAAAAATGCTGGCACTTTGTGGGACCAGTGTAAAGGATGCAGCTGAAACTTGCTGGTTTAGCACAGGTTTTCCACACTGCTGGTGTGGGACCGCATGTTTGGTCTATTTACGTACCACCGAGTGTCTAAAACCTCTGGCAAACTGTGTCATCATTGCAAGGGCAGGGCTGCTGGCCAGCGCTCTTTTAAAGAGATGCAAGCTAGAGGTTATGTCTGCACCCACCACAGCAAAATGTGAGCCGTCTTTTTAGATGTAGTTTCTTTTATTCACTATCAAAAGAAACCAGATCAAAATTTGTGTTGCGTTGCCTTAAGTGGCCATCAGCTGGTGTAAATCAGCCTAGTTGTTGTCTTTAATGGGAGTGAGCTTATTAATACCAGCTGAGAATCTGGCCTTATTTCTCCCGAGTGAGACACTTGTGAGTCGTTGATGTTCATTTCAGTCTCAAGCTGGTAAGAATTACTGTGTTACAGTCTCTGTTCCTTTCTTTAGATTTCCAGTTTATTTTTAAGCTTCCTTCAGCCGGCTGATTTGAAGCTACATGTTGGTCATGATATTTATAAAGGAGTAAGAGCGGTCCCAGGAGTGTAGCACGCAGTTATATCTGGTGGTACTTTCAGAGGTTTACTCAGAATGTGCTTTTTTTTTTTTTTTCCCCTTGAGATAGTAAAAGCTTGTCTAAATTTCTTAATACTTGAAACTGCTGGTGTTTTGCTGAATGTTCTGAAAGCCATCTGCATGCTGTTTTGCATTCTTACATTAACACAATGATGATTTTCAGACTTTTGGAGCTCCCTGGCCAACAGCAACCCCCTGGATCCTTCACCTCCCCGTAGGCCTGTGCCTTTGGACGGTGCTTGTAAAGACTCACGTCAGCTCTGCCTTATAAATGGAGTGCATTCTATACAAACCAGAACGCCTTCAGAGCTGGAGTGCAGCCAGACCAACGGAGCGCTGTGTTTCATTAATCCCCTTTTCTTAAAAGTACACAGCCAGGATGTCAGTGGAAGTCTGAAAAGGCAGAGCCCGAGAACTCCAGACACGAATGGCACAGCGAGGCCTCGCTCCCCCCCACCCCGGCCACCACCTCCTTCTATTAATAGCATCCTCACAAGTCCACAGCTTTCCAGGACTATAAAGCAGGCGAGCATGCCAGAAACAGTCAACCATAAGAAAGAGAGAGGCTTGGATTTGCTGCAGAATAAACCAACCCCTATTCCGCCTCCTCGGCTGAAGAAGCAGGCTGTTTGCTTGGAGGTGGAAGGGAGCTCAAAGGCCACGGCAGTAGTTCGACCTGGCTCCAGCTCAGTACCTGTGCCTGAAGCTGCTGGCATCCCAGGTGAAACCCTGCCCGAGCCGGCTCAAGCACCTGCCAAAAAGACTGCAACTACCAGCTCTGAGTCACACATACCGTGGAATGGAGGCCGGCAGAGACTGAGCGACATGAGCATTTCCACCTCCTCGTCTGACTCGCTGGACTTTGATCGGAGCATGCCGCTGTTTGGCTATGAGGGGGACACAAACAGCAGCCTGGAGGACTTTGAGGGGGAAAGTGACCAAGAGAGCATGGCACCCCCTCTGAAGCCCAAGAAGAAAAGAAACAGTTCATTTGTTCTCCCCAAGATTGTGAAATCTCAGCTACGGAAAGTCAGTGGAGTTTTCAGTTCCTTCATGACCCCTGAAAAGAGAATGATTAAGAAAATTGCAGAGATGTCCCAGGACAAACGCACTTACTTTGGATGCCTAGTGCAGGATTATATCAGCTTTCTTCAGGAAAACAAGGAGTGCCATGTTTCCAGCACTGATATGCTGCAAACAATTCGGCAGTTCATGACCCAAGTCAAGAACTACTTGTCCCAAAGCTCTGAACTTGATCCCCCAATCGAATCGCTGATTCCTGAGGACCAGATAGGTAAGAAACAGTCCTGTGTTTTGGGGGAAGGTGAAAATGTGTAGTCTGTGTCTACAGCAGAGGTCTTTGTGTCAGTGGAGATGTGGGGGTTGACTTTGCTACCAGCGTAGCCATTGAATATTCAAGCCTTAAAACAACCCCCCACACTCCTTCCCCCCCCCGCCCCCAATCACCCTAGCAACTTGGAAGAACTATGCTGCAAAGTTGATCGTAAAAAGTTATCCTTAAAAGAGCTGCAATGTGGACTTTTAACTTGTGATTATTACCTTTTTTCTTTTTTCTTTCCTTTTTTCCTTTTTTTTTCTTTTTTTTTTTTTTCAGTTTACCTGTGGCACTGTTAACAATACAGAATCCTTTATTTGCTGGTACATGTGTATTTTCCCCTGAATTGGGCTGATACAGTTCCCAGTGCTGTGACAGTTTTAACCATCCGGATTGTAATTCTAAAACTAGAATTTATTTGGAACAAGTGACAATTAGGAGCAGAGACATTTCACAGCAACTTGCTTGTGAAATAAATCTCATTGTTCCAGACATCCTCATTCACCTCTAGTAAGGCTATGTTGTCCCTGCACTTGAAGATAAATCAAAAGACATGTAAGAGTTCTAAAAAACAAACGTGTTCAAACGAGAGAAGGGGCTGCTAATCTCATCTTTTCTATACTTCTCTGTTACGCGTACATGTTTATAAATGGTTGCAGATGAGCTATATGTTTGAATACGTTGTAACAACAGAGCGAGACTTGTGTATCCACAAAAGTGAAACCATTGTTGCTGCATAAAATCTCACTGCCCCTCTATCTTGCCGAGTCTGAGCAGTATTTGTAAAAGAGCCTATGAGCCACATTTAGGAGGTAAACATCCCTCAAGGCAGAATACTTTCCTTGTGAGCTCACTTCAGTCCTAATTTGCTTGTTTTTCTCCTGTACCCCAGTGTCCCAACAGTTGGCCTGGTGCAAAATTGGCAGATAGTTCTTTCTCTGGGACTAGAGGGTGTTTTTAAGTTGATGTTTCTGTCCTTGAATGAGAGGTATTATTCTCACATAACTTCAGATTCATTTACACAGTCAAACAAAAGTAACTAGCACTGCTAAAGCAAATAGAACACAACGAAGAGTGTCTTCAAAATCAAGACGCTTTCCAAGTTGTGTAATGTTCTCACTAGAATAATAAAGAATATTATGTGAGTGTTATATGGAAGAAAAAAAACAGTGAATTGAGCAGTGATGCGGGCACATTTTTGCCTGGATTTCTGCAGAGTATATTTGGATATTTGATGAAGAAATACAGATCTAGTTTGCTTCTAATTTTGTGAAAGCTTGGCTTGAGTTGTACTTTTCATTGTAAGGGTGTGGTTAAATCAGACTGTTGGTCTCTGGAGACTGGCAAAATGATGTCTGCTTTAAATATTTCAGTAGTTTGGAGTTGCATAAGCTATGAAAAGTAATAACTATACTAGAATGGTTTTCTTCAGCGACAGAAAGTCTGGCTTTGATCATGTGATTAAATGCAATTAATTTATAAAGCAGGATAGCTTAAACAAAGGAAGAACTCGCTTTTGAATCATCTGCTGCCTATGGCTCGAGCGTGCAAACAACCACAGTGGATCAGGAGCATCTGCTGATCTAAGCAGAAAACTATTTAACAGCAAGATTTAGTCATCCCTGCAGAGAACTTTTTATTGATGTAGCCCTGTCATCTGTTATCCGCAGTTTTGCTTGACTATTTCAGTACGGAATTGCAGCCTGAATTTTACCTTTGAGCAGTCCTTTACCCTCTCTTGTCAGTTACACTTCTGTGGTGCAGGTTTTTCCTCTTGACGTGTCAGGCTGGGGTTGGATGCACACTGCTGGGAAAATTCTTCTTTCTGGTTGTCTGTAACTGTCCCACAGCGGCTGCAAGTCAGGGTCAGAGCTGAAAGGCTCTGCTTGGTCACGGTGTCTGTCAAGGTAGAGCAACCACAGTGGCCATGCCCTGCTGGGGACTCGCAAGACGAGCTGGGCACGCGTGTGGCATCAGAGCCTGTAGCAGAAAATGCTCGGGCCTCTTGGAGAGGAGCTTGAGCCAGTCCTCTCCTCCTCCTCCCACCCAGCATAACTGCTGCTGCTGGTTGATCGTTCCAGGGCAGCCAGAGTTCACCTTATCCAGATGCTGTCTCCTGAATTTCAGTACTGTGCCAGAGCAGCATCCCCCCGAGGCTTAGTGAAGCAGTGGGTGTTTGGAGCTTTCTCCCATATCTGCGTAAAGATCTTCTTGTAGAACTGCATCACAGGCTTCCCAGACTCTTGCCAGCAAAAGATTTCAGTGGGAGATCTTTTAAATTTCTCAGACAGGGGATATCAAATTGTTTAACTTCTGCCAAATCATGGGAAGAATGTGCATCAGTGTTGCTAATTATTCCTGACAGGTGCCTCCTAATCTTAGCACTGTGGACTGTTAACCCTTCCTGAAACAATGGGATTCCCAGCATTGGGATAGAATCAAAACTCTAAGGCACGTGGCTTTTATTTAAGAGTCATCCGCACCTGCCTGTGGAGGCTCAGGGGAGACCTTACCACTCCCTACAACTCCCTGAAAGGAGGTTGTAGAGAGGTGGGGGTTTGGCTCTTCTCCCAAAAAAACAAGTGATAGGAGAAAAGGAAAGTTGTGCCAAGGAAGGTTTAGGTTGGACGTGAGGAAAAACTTCTTCCCCAAAAAATTGTCAAGGCCTGGCCCAGGCTGTCCAGGGAGTTGGTGGAATCACCATCCCTGGAGGGGTTTAAAAGATGTGTAGAGGTGGTGCCGAGGGACGTGATTTAGTGGTGGGCTTGACAGTGTTAGGTTAATAGTTGGACTTGATGAACTTTAAAGGTCTTTTCCAACCAAATGATTCTATATATCTGCAGACTGAATATGCCTCTGGACTTGTCAGAGGAGACCCTGATAATCCACAGCTGCTTGAGTAGTAAATGTTTGGGAGATTTTGTTTGTGTTTCTTCTTTTTTTTGGCTGTGAACAGAAAGGAGTCAAGTTGACTCTCATTGCTTTGCCAGGTGGTCAGCAGGCAGGATCTAACACCTGATCCACCTCAGTCTCAGTGCCCAAATCTGGGCCTAGCCCAAGAAATGACTGACATAAATAATTTAGCCTTAAGGTATTAACTGAGCATAGGGGAAGGTGCCTAAGTGATAATACCTGTTGGGTAGTTTTTGTTCTTTTGGTTGGGTTTTTTTCGTAATCTGTAACATTTTAACATGTTGAATGTTCGAAGAGGTTTGTCAGGAGCGCATTGGCCCCTTGCTGGCAGGACATGGCTTGTCACAGGGACTTGGGTCTGTAAGGCAGAGTTGCAGGCAGACAGAGCTGGAGGCTGTCAAAGGAGCATAGTCCCTTTAGTCCCTTCCCCTTGGGAGCCAGTGTGCCAGTCTCTCCAAGGGGGGGTTTTCTCAGCAATAGCTTACTTTTGTTCTTACCAGATTAGTCAGTTAGCCTGAGGCCAGCTTCCCACTTCTGGAGGTAACTTCCGAATAACTGGTGATGCCCTTCTCCCCCCACCCACATGTGGATTTTATATGTGAACTCTGCTTTATCATCCACATTTTTAATCAAAGTACTAAATAGTTTCACACTGACCCTCATGGTGGTACTTTTCAATTATCTGTCCTGTTTGACAATTGTTGATAATCAGGCTATTGATGCAGTATTTTATGCACCCACCTTACAGCAATTGCAGCAAGACAATTCTTTCCCTTGTTTGCTTGTAAGGAAGTTGCATAGAATAGGGTTACAGGGCCTAAAAAGGTTAAGATGCAGCCCACCTCCCTTATTCACCAATCCAGTTACTGTCCTAAAGGAAGTAGAATGGTATGCCACTACTTCTGAAAAACTCATGTTGGCTGTTTTTAGCGCAGCGTTACTTTTTAGGTGCTTGTACAATTGTTTTGTTGTCTGCTCCCTTAGCCTGTTGATCTCCCTAGAATCTTGTCATGTAGAATTGAGGCCAACCAGTGTCCTCCAGGGTGCTCCTTTCACTATGGGAACAGGGGGATAGGGCAAGTGGGAAGCAGTGGTAAAAGTGCTGAGCAGAGACAGAAGATTTGGTTCTCCCTTTTCTGAGCATCCCTTTGATTTGCTTTCTGACTTATTCCTTGCTTCTTTATTACTTCTTTGAGAAGGCATGTGCTTAGCACACAGCCATAGTGTGAGTTTTAATTAACCCACATCTGATTAAAGCAAAATAAACATAGCACAGATAGTTCTGTGATTCATCGGTGTGCTTTATGTAGGTAAAATTTACCCTAGGGACCTTTCTTTCCTAGTTGCTCAACTTGTGCCACTGCTGCCTGTCCATTGCCCACCTCAATCCTACATCTGTTTTCAGGGTTGTGCAGATCATCAAAGGAGGTTTGTGTGAGGTCTTACTTTGAAGTCTTGCTCATTTGGAGCAGATGCCCTTGTCTGCACCATAGACTAGGCATGTGTCCTTATAGACATCCACCGAGAACTGGACAAGAACTGCCATCCTGATATGAGTTGCCTTAAGATAGATCTGTACCAGTCATGCCACTCTATCAACATGCAAAGTATGGGGAAAATCCAAAAGAGAGTGAAGGCAGCCTAGTCAGATATCCTGCATGTTCATGGAGTGGTGGTCCAAAGCAACCTTCTGCTTTCGGCCTCCCAGTCAATGTTGCTCGTGCAGGACTGCATGTTTTTGTGATGATTCCCAGGCTCGCTCAGTCTTACTGAGCCCTTCTTTTACTGATGAATGACTCGGCCATTGTAGATGATAAACAGGGCTTGTGTGTAAGTCTAGGGGCTGGGATCTGACAGGTAATCTCAGTGGAGGAACAGCAGCTGGTAACAGGTAAAATGACAGCCTGGAAAAGGTGAGAGGGTGTCTGCAATTTCAGGCAGTGAGGGCTCTAAAGAGGCTGCATAAGGACACTGGTGATGACTAATATGTTGTCCTCTCTAAATGCAGACTTGTGTGGTTTGCAGCAAAACAAAACCGCATGTCAGCACAGGATACAGATGTGTTTCCACAAGTCACGACGAAACTCACTGGCTGGCCTTTACAATTCATTTATCAAAGCATTTCCAGTTCCCCTTTTGAGGCTAGAGCCTAATTATAGGTATCATTTCAGGAACGCTACATGGTGCTCTGCTCAAATGATACTCACTTAAAAAAAAATAAAAATAAATAAAAAAGAAATAATCTGAAGAGTGTCTGTTTTGGAGTATTAAGCATCATGGGAGGGTATTTGAAAACACTGTATATGCTGAAGTAAACAGGAATTTTTGTTGCTGATCTGGAAATTATATAGAGATGTTAACAAAAAGGGTCAGTCCTCAGTTTGCAGTTTAGATGCTGATTTGCCTGGGAGAAGCTACACTTTTTTATTGCTGTTAGAGGTTAAACAGTGAAAGCTGCTGCTGGGTGGGAATTGTTCTGTGGGATCATATCCAGAAACACCTTTCTCTGAAAGAGGCCAGCAACAGCAGTTCGGAACAAAGGATAAATAATTGGATGATCTGATCCCAAACATGCCTGCAGGTGTCTTGTGACACTGAATATTGGCCTAAGACCCACATCACAAGAAACACTGTCCTTACAGGTTGTAATAATAATTAATATTAAACCTATATAAATATTTATATTAAGATACATATAGGTGCTGTTATTGACCATTAAAAAAAAAAAAAAACAAGTCCAATCCTTCTTAATCTTGCTATGTTGTTGGCCTCATTGCTTGATAAAATTTGCCACTTTTTAACTTGAGGGCAGAAGTCCATGACTCTTACATCTGTGCTAAGAATTTATAAGGGAGAAAAAAGGTTGTGTGTTGTTTTGGGTTTGTTTGGTTTGGTGGGTTTTTTTGGTTGTGTGTTTTTGTTTGATTTTTTTAAAACAACAGCAGCCACAAAAACCTTGGACACACTGTTGTATCTTAGTCACTTCCTTGTTTGCTGTCTACTTCTGTGCAAACATGATGCATTAAAATGACAGTTTCTCCCAGTCTACTTGCACCAAGCCAAGGCAGTTAGTATCACTTTGGAACCACAGCTATATGTCTTTCATTTAATTTGTCTCCTATTAGCTGTAATACAGTCACTGAAGAGCACTGAGGGATGCTTTACTAAATATCCCATTCTGTTTTGTTTACCCAATTGCACTAACAGCACAGAAATCATTACTAACAGCCTCCAGCAATAAAGTACTTGGACCCTGTGCAGAGTGAGTTAGCTGCTCTCTTCCTCTGTGCTGCTTCAAATCGATTTAAATTCCTGGAGGAATGGTGGAATGTGATCAAGTAGGTTTGCAAAGCCATTTCCAGGCACCGCTTCTGCAGCCTGTGACAAACTGCAGATAGGAAAGAACACCTCCTCACCATCTTGCACAGCCCTAAAAACCTGTGCAATTCATCTCTCCGGGAAGCTGTGGAAGCGGTGCTAACTTACTCCAGGTTGAGGGCAGAAGACTCCAGGCTTCCACTTCTTGCCTGCAGATAACGTCTGACCCCCAAGGACTGGGGCTCTGTGGAAGAATTTTCCTTCCCAGCAGCATCCAGTTTGCTGTAGCCTCTGGGAAGGGACTGATTCTTCATCTGCCTCCAGGCTGATGCTGCAGGCAGTAGTTGAACCAGCTCCAGCCTGCAGCCCTTGGAGGATCAGCCACAGAAGTGAACTGAGTTTTCCGATCTCCCATCCCAGGCTAGGTACTCCCTCCCTATTGGACTAAAGCCTCTGAGGAGCCGTGCTGAATTCTTTACAATTTATTGAGGTTCTTGTGATCAACTGTGGTGGTCACTCCACTTTACTGAGATGCAGGATTTTCATATGGATAGAGAGTTCTCTTGCTTAACATAATGTTTGGCAGCACCAACTGCTTTAATTTTTACTTAAATGAGACCAGGCGGTTGGAATGCAAACTACAGAGGTGCTCTGCTTACAAGCAAAGAAGTTAGTGGTTTTGCTCTTTGAAAAACTGAAGAGGCAGTGCAAATAAATGAACTAAGCTGAATTGTTTGGGGTTTGGGTTTGGTTGGTTGTTTGTTGTTTGTTTGGGTGTTGTGGGTTTTTTTGGTTTTTTTTTTTGACAAAAGAAACCCCACATCATCAGTGAAGCTAGCAAGGAACAACGTGTACCCTCTAGAAATTCAGCTAGCTAACGTGTACCCATGGGTGAGATTTATGTGTGTTTCTTGGTGGAAAAAAGTATTTCTATTTCTGCCCTGAGGATGGCTTTGGTGGCAGGGAGAGGTGGGTTTTGTCGCTGTGCAGAAGGGCAATGCTTCTGCTTTCCTGACTAGGTTTGGTAGTGCTGTCAGTGGTGATTTGGTGGCTCCATCAAGTACAACAGAATAGGCAAGGATCAGTCATTTCAAATGTTGTCACCTGTTATATATATAATTGGTGGCTCTGGTCTGGTGGGAAGCTGGTTCCACCCTTCACACTGTGTGACAGGCCATTAAACACATGTGTCAGACTGGTTATGCCTTTACTGGTGACCGTAGGGAAATCTAGAAAATCAGAGGGCAAATGCTGGTCTTCATGTTCACTCTTTCTCCCTTCCAGCAGCTTTCGCAATCTCTGTTGTGAGAGAAGCCCAGATGTGTTTGAAGCATCTGGGAATGAAGCAGATATGGTTTTGCCACTTCCATCAGGGTCTTGTGAGGGGAACATAGCAAGAGAAGCTACAGAAGCCTCAGCAGAATTGGGACAGGGGAGATGGGAGCTCCCCACAGAGCTGGACATTTGTGAATTGCATGCCAGACAGACACAGAATAAATGCTCCATAATAATCAAAAGCACTGGAAAAGGATTGCGTGAAGGGTGTTTTTTATGGAAAAGAGGGGTAGGAAGACCCAAAAGGAAAACTGGCTGAAAATAAATGAAAGCATAAAGCAAAGCCAAGAAAACAGACATAGGTAGTTCTTGTTTGGAGTATTTGTGTGTGTGAAGTCCCAAGCCTCAGAAATAGTCTGCAATTTAAAAAGAAGGAGAAAAGAAAAAAAAAAAAAAAAAAAAAGGAAGGCAGAGAAGGAGACTGTGGTCTAAGAACAGGCAACCTGGAAAGGGCATGAGGTTTAATGAAACTTTAATAATAGAGTCACCACTAGTAGCAGGAAAGTCCACTGCTAGCTTGTATAAATGTGTTATTGAGCAGTGGGTGACAGTGACACAGTCTCTGGTTTTTCTGCTCTTGTTCCCTGTGCTGCCCTAGCACACCTGCCTACTCGAGGCTCCAGTCCGGCCCCACTGTCAGGGAGTTGTTGCAGTGGCCAGGCTGAAGGGTCCTCTGGTTTCTTTTGTGCTTGTGGGAGTTTACTATGGTGAAATATAATTAATATAAGCTAATTATTAATGTAAGCTCTGTTGCTATAGGGACACTGAGTGGGAGAGGAAATTCGCTTGTAAAGGTTTGCAGAGAAAATGTTTGGCAAAGAGCTTTCTCTGTTATATCTGTACTTTGAAAATGGAAAATGTCTGTTGAAGAAAAACTTGAGTAGAACAAGGAAAAGACAACCCCCTAAGTTAGCGGTTACTGTGCCATGTGCACACTATTGCTGAACAAAGAACTTCAAACTTGATGACAAAGCTGTATATAAGCTTGCGTGATGAAATTTGAAGCTGGACAAACACAACTTGGTTTTCATTTATAGTTTAAAGCCCATAATCTGTCCAACTTCATAAAGATCTTGACAAAGTTGAGCCAGATTTTAGGAGACCTTAGTGGAGTTACAGTGTCTGACTGAAACTATGCAAAAACCTTGGGCTTGCATGCCAAAGCAGACAAAAAATTACAGCTTTGACTGTTTAAGTTTGGGAGTTAAAGTCAAGGCTCAAAGGAAAATAAAACTTGGAGACACTTCAGGCCAACAAAAAAAAAAAAGTAAACTGGAGCTATAGCTTGCTTTTTTTTGTGTGTGTGTGTGTGTGTGATGGTCTGTAGCCTGTCACTGTGGGGGTTTTTCTCTATTTACCCCATTGCCATAAATGAAAATGGAATACAGATTCTGCTCTGCCTTTTGTTTTCTTGTTAACAAACATCTGGAAACTCAGCTTGTATATTAAGTAAGCCTTAGCAAGTAGGTTTTGCTCTACAGTGTCTCTTTTGGGAATGGTTTTATTAATACTGGCTCTGCTCTAGAGGAGGAAGTCGGCTAAACTTGTGTTTTCCCGTTGCAGATGTTGTCCTGGAGAAGGCCATGCATAAGTGCATTCTGAAGCCGTTGAAGGGCCACATTGAAGCGATGTTGAAAGAGTTTCATACTGCAGATGGTTCTTGGAAACAGCTAAAGGAAAACCTGCAGCTGGTGCGGCAGAGGAATCCTCAGGAACTGGGTGTGTTTGTTCCAACACCAGACTTTGTGGACGTTGAAAAGATTAAAGTCAAGTTCATGACCATGCAGAAAATGTATTCACCTGAAAAGAAAGTGATGCTGCTGCTGAGAGTTTGCAAATTGATTTACACTGTCATGGAGAATAACTCAGGTATGGTGCTTCTCGTGGTTCAAGTTCACTGGTATTCCAAACCTGGGGTTGTCTTCTGGCGGAGGAAATCAGACCACCTGATTCTGCAAATACATCTCGTTCTTCTGGAGCTCTTACAACATATCCTAGCTCTTTTGAAAGGGATTCTGCCTCTGCTTCTTTCCTGATACTTTTGATGTATCTGGCAGCACATCTTACAAATTCAGTCTGAAGCAAAGTTGTGAAACAGCTTCAATAAAACAGCTTTCCTCAACCACTGGCCTTTGAAGTTGGCTGTCAGAAAGGCTGTCCTGTGAGCCTTGAATTTGACACTGGTTCTAAATGAGTATTTTTCTGGAAGTTGTAGTGGAGGTTAGCTGTAATAATTAAGTAGCACATATGCAATATGACAACTACAAGGGCTCCGTGTTAATGGGAAGAGAGCAGCCTCTGATTCAGTATTTTTGGCTTGCTGTGCCTCTGAATGGTCTCATTTGGACACTTTCTTTCATGGTTTTGGGACCGAAATAATACCTGAAAGTGACATTGAAACCTAGATAATGATATGAAACTACAGACCAGTTAAGATCCGCTGTGTAGTCAGTGGCACAATTAAAATGCTGTGCTGGATGTCATGAATTCAGAGGTGCAACTCTGTTGCCTGGCATTTTACCATACAGCGCTGTGGTGGGTCACAAGCTATGGTGGAGCAATGCGGCTGGTAGCAGAATTTTTTTTTTTTTTTTTTTTTTTTTCCCTAAGCAAGTAGAAGCTGCTGCAGGTGCTTGGCAGTTTTCTTTCTCAGTGACTGTTGAATGTGAAACTGGGTCTGGTGCTGATCAAGACACCTACTTTCTTTTGAGATTAACAGCCACAAGCTTTCACCATTTAAGACCCCTAGGCACTTCGGGAAGATTTCGGTCCAAGCTCCTGTCCAGCTTATTATTTCTGTGTGAAATCCTGCATTTTAAAATGGCTATGGGAGTCTTGGCCTGAAGTTCTGTAAACTCTTTTCTCCGTGCTATGTTATCACATTGAGCAAGGTATTTCCTTAAGAAAAGAAAAAATATTGAGAGGCTGCGGCCAGTTCACTGTGGCACTGAGAAGCTTGGGCTAAGATGTCGCATATGCTCCTTGGGTTGTCTTGTTTTGTCATGTGAAGTTTGTAAACCGTGCCATTGAGCCAGCAACTGTTTGAGTATCTGCTTTGTCCTGTACTCTCAGCCAGGTAATAGTGTGATATATGGAGGGTATGCCTTAGCTGGTGTAACTTCAGAGATCCGCCCTTCAGTCACTTGGAGGTTCACCAAAGTGTAAGTTGGCTCCTGCTTTTGGTGGTTTTAAGTGACCATCATATCAGTTCTGCAATGAACACAGTTTGGCCAGACCCAGAGATATGACCACATAGTATTTTCTAAACAGAAAGCTGAAATGCAGTAAAAGTGATAGGAACACAGACCGAGGTGCAGCATGGCCTCTGTGCTGCCACTGCTGATGATGCTTCACCAGCTACTTGGGAATGGTAAGCGGCTTTGCTCACTCACTGGTGTTTTTAACTGTGTTCTGTCAAGGAAACGAGCTCAGGCTTCATGTCATATCCAAGAGGCTTTTATATTCAGGCTTCTCTGCTGGGATTCGGACTCAAAAACTGGTATTTGTGACTGGATCCTCCCAGAAGGTGGATGGGTGGATGTCATCCCTGCAAGTATAAAGAAATTATTTATTCAGTTATCTTTTAGCCAGCAATAGAAGTGCAGGTGGAGGTCAGGCCAGACTGGTGTGGCAGCCTTTTGTGCACTCTCCAGTTGAGCTGATGCCAAGATGAGCCCAGTCTTTAAATTCCCTTTCATGCCTCAAGGTGGGCATTGTCAGATTTGTGCTTGAAGCTGGTGTTGGCCTCCTGTCCAGTAAGTGTCAGATCACATTCTCTCTGCTGCACATTGGTAACAGGAGGCTCTACAGTAATACAAATGTACTGGTCAGTGAAGGAGGCAAGATAATGCTTTCCTTTCAGACACTGAAACTGGCAAAATGTGTGTGGTTTGTCTAATGCTGTCTGTGTTCCCTTCAACCCAGGGAGACTGTATGGAGCTGATGACTTCTTGCCTGTGTTGACATATGTACTAGCCCAGTGTGACATGCTGGAGCTAGATACTGAAATTGAATACATGATGGAATTGCTGGATCCATCTCTGCTGCATGGAGAAGGTAATCTATTTATTTAATTTTATTAGGATTGAGTGAAGGACTAGGGGAAGGGGGATTCTTCATTGTAGCGCAGTTGCTGTTAACCTTGTTTAAGTAGAAATCCTTTCAAGAGAAGTCCTGAAGTCAGTGATGTCAGTAGTGTAACAAGAGAATCTCGTAATTATTTCCACCTTAAAGTAAGAGGAGGCTGGTTAGCTTGCAGAGTACAGGCCTGGGTGACCTGGCAGTCTACTGATGTCTACTACCTTATGAGGGAATAGGTTGTTTTCAGCCAAGAAGGGGGAAGGGGGGGCATTGTGACGCATGTGCTGTGCAGGTGCCAAACGCGGTTATCCTCCTGTGCCTGAAAATATCCTGAGAGTATTTATAGAGCCACAGCATTCACTGAAATTGTGAGACACATAAAGGGACTACGGTTAGGTGCTTTGTAAAAACTTCAGGGGAATTCTCTGCCCTTGTGTGCGATCTTCCCAACATTTTCTTCTCACAAAGTATTTTATGAGCCCTAGGAATATATTTCCTACGGCACTCTTGAGTGATGACTGGAGTGTGCTGGAGGTGAGGGAATCTCCCTTCTTTGTTTTCTTGGTGGTGTTTTTAACAAAGAGGTGTTTTGCAAGCCCTTGGTAGGCTCCAGAATCTAGCAGTTCATGAGGAAGTTTAAAGGTTCTTCTGACCAAGCTAAGCTGTGAGTTTAAGTGTATGTTTCCCATTCCTGCTATCTCTTGGCTTGTTGAAATTGCTGTATCCTCTTATATCCCTGTATGCGTGAGAGAACTGTGCCAGGATTCTTCCAGTTTGGCACAAGTCTATTCCCTGCTTTCTGTACAGAGCATCCTCTAGTGCATTGTTGAGGAATCTTAGCACAGAAAATACTTAGATGTGAAGCTGGAGATCATTAACGTGCTTGAAATGCAGAAACATTTACAGGACTACTAAGTCATGTTTTTAATGCAGCAAAAGAAGTCCATCAGTTGGCTGGCCCTGCCCTTGGCAGCAGCTGAACTATACCGTGCGGGAAAAAATGTTTAGTGAGTTGGGGTCGTGAAGTTCAGATGTCACATTGTTCAGTTTGTCTCATGGGTCTTGTATGTGGTTTATGTATTAAACTTATTGCAAAGCTAAAGGCCAAGAGGATTCAGTCGGTAATACAGAAAATACAGCTGTGAGCACAGAACGCGTCTTCGAATGACTTCATGAATAGACTCTGCTGCCTCTTAATTGGACACTCCCACTCAAATAGTTTACTTAAAAAAAAGAGAAATAAATGACATCACTTCTTTTATTTCTCTTGGTTCTTGAGGACTGTTGCCTGCTGTTGAGACTCCTTTTCCCTTGTGACCTGCAGCTTCTTTTGTACATTGGCACCTCTGTCATGGCTTTTATTTGTTCTCCACTCCTGTAAAAAAGGTCAAGTATGGAGGATTGTATGCATCACCTCCTGAACTAGTTGGACATTACGGGGGGGGGGGGGGGGTGACAAGCACAGTCTGTCTTTTTAAAACAAAAGCAGACTCTTTGGGATGCTTCCAGGGTACAAATCACACGCAGTTGTTGCTTTATTACCACTAAGGGTGGTAGCTTTTAAGTTCCTGCACAGTGGTAGGTTGTCTTTATTTTGTTCAAACAGCTATGTTTATTTCATCCACACCTGAAGCTCAGGAAGAAAACAAATCACTGTTTAGAGATTGTTTAGAAGAAAACTCATTTTCCAACTTTGTAAAAAACACTCAGGAGGGACACTGGTGATTTAAGTAACCATCTATCCCCCAGAATTAGAGGAACTAGAGTACGATACTATTATTGCATCACTTGATAATAATGTTGAGTGCGTTTAACCACTGCATGTCTCTTAGCAGCTGAGAACACACCGGCCAGTATTTTGCCAGTAAGATGGCTTCTGTATAAATATTTTGGCAATAGAGTTACAGGGACTTTCACACACATGTGTACACACACACACACATATATATATTTAAACCAGTTATTTTTAAATTTAAACCAGTTATAACAGTGTGTGTATATATATTTAAAACAGTTTTTTGTACTTGTGACTGATACCACGTAGAGCTAGCGTAGTGTCTATGACCACTCTAAGAACATCTTCCCTTGCTGTCCTTCACAGGAGGTTATTACTTGACAAGTGCTTATGGGGCACTTTCACTGATCAAGAACTTCCAGGAAGAGCAAGCTGCCCGACTGCTAAGTTCGGAAACCAGAGATACTCTCCGGCAATGGCACAAGAGGAGGACAACTAACAGGATGATACCTTCAGTTGATGACTTTCAGGTAGAGCTTAGGGCCGAAGAAAAAAAAAAAACGGGATGATTCTTTTGTTGGAAATCCCCATTTGAGAGGTACGATTCATAACAATTCCCTTGGGGCCCCCAGGTAAGTGGAGTGAGGATGGCAAATTTTCCTTGGTTTTGAAATCCTTGTACTTTTGTAGTAGAGTTTGATTATGATGGTCTGAAGAAAATACTAAATATGGAGCTTTCCCACCCTCTCTTCTATTTAAGTGATGCAAAGCTAAGTGAATCATACCTTAGATTTAGCTTCTTTGTATGCTTTACTGTTATAAAGAACAAATCCAGACTGCCAGTGGTATAGATTGTCACAACTCCCTGGTAGGCTCACAGTGGCATACAGCAGGTGATAGAGAGGTGGGAGAAAAGATTGCCTACCATTTTAAAGTTTAAGCAAGCAGTAGAGAGTACTGTACTATGGATGCATTCATGTTTGTTTGTGTTTTTTTTTTTTCTCCTTCCTCCATTTCTTACTGCTCTTTCAGAGCAGGGCAGTAACTTCAACTGAAGAATAACTAAATAGTCGGGACTACTTCATCTTTTAAAGCGAGGCCTGCATGTCTCTCATATAGTATGCTATTGATTGTCCATTCAGATGTGGACTGAAACAAGGAGGATGTTGGAATCAAGAAGAACGGATTTACTACTTTGTGTTCAGTTGTTTACATCTTATAACACAGTGCAAAGTTGGCAGAGAGGCTGATGACAACCATCAGTTAGATATGATGTAGTTAAGAGCTTGAGAAATGGGGTCATCAGGAGATAATGAAACCTTTCAGTTGAGCCTCCTTCTGCTTTATTAGTGTCCACGCAAATGATTACAGCACAACGCAGAACAGTTGGGAAGAGAAGCTGTCTTCCGCAATTCGCGTCTGTCCGGAAGAGGAGAACTGATTAACAGAAATGGCAAACTGTGGCACAAAGCTGGTTCATCTTACTGGGATCCACTTTATAGTCTGCTTACCTGTTGTTAGGGGCCAGATTCAAGTAGCCTGAGGCTCTGTTCTTTCTTGCAAAACACTACCCTTTTCATGGGGAAAATTCATCACCTTGTATTTCTGCTGGATGACTAAATGCCAGAAGATTCTTTCAGCAGCATCTTGTATTCTGATTTACCTTTTCTTCCTCAGCAATGAACTTCATCCACACAAATTGTATAGTTAGGTGCCATGCTGTATGCAGGAAGATGCAAAGGAGAAGAGACGGCACCCAGTGTGTCTAGTGCTGTTCCTTCTGTCTCTTTCCAAAAAGCCTTCAATCAGTAAGATCACACCACTTCCACACTGTCCTTGGCACAAATTCAAGCATTTTGCTGCCTACTTGGAGTGCCAGTTTTCCATCTCCCTTCTGCACATCCTGCAGCCCTGAAATTAAGGCCTTCCCTACAACCTGTGTGTAATGCAACTTCATCGCAGCTCCTCTTTCCCATTTTGAAAGACAACGTGATCTGTGCTACAGTCTCAAAGCTTTATCAGCTTTTGAACCCTCAAGGGCCCTCTACCTCCTTCCTTCAAAAGGATGGAAAAGGGGGGGGGGGGGGGACCCTCCATATTTTGATGATGATTAAATACAACTTTCTGATACAGCATAAAGAATTTTGATACTTAGTATGTGAGTTACAGGCATTTGTACAAACTTCAGCCTCTCCTTGAAGCAATCCCATCTGTCTAAAGGCACACGCATTTAAAAACAGGTCTTCTCTGTGTTAACTCTGTTAGAAATTAAAACTGCAGTGTGTTTTGCCTTATCCAGGGCTGGTTTGTTTTAATAATTTATTCATGCTGGGTAACAAAAATGGATTGATCCTCTTCAGTCAGGTTGACTCTCAGTGGTTTAATTGCTATTGCAAAGCTTCAGTGTTTCAGTCTGCAAGCTATCAAAAAATACTTTATTAAAGCTCTTTGGGACTTAAGTCATACGAACATTCTTCTCAGTCTTAGCTTTCAACAGTGTGTTTTTATCAAATGTAGACTTTTACCCTTGTGGTTCTGCATGCTTAATTTATTCAGCACACAAACACAGGTACCAGCTCAGTCAATAAACAAGTGTACCTTGCTGGGTTTTTTTTCCACCTCCTTTAGTTTTACTGCTTTTTAGTCTTTAATGGCAGTTAATTTCTTTTTAAAGAAAGCACTCGACAGCAGGCTGCTTCATTCATGTGTCCAAAAGTTTTTTTGTGGGTTTTTTGTGGGTTTTCTTTGCTTGGTTTTTTTCCTCCCAGTTACTTTTTATTTCACTTTTTAAATGCATTTTGAAAGGCAGAACTATATTTCCTTGTAGGGCATATTTAAAACTTCTCCAAGTTATGAGAATTGTGGGCATACACCAATTTCAACAGAGGGGAAAAAAAATACCCAACTTTTGACTCAAAATCACGGAATTACTCCAGTGTTGTACAGCGAATTATCTTTTTGCCTCCCTCTGAATGCTACTTAACAAAAGAAAATGCTGTCACGTGAAGCTTGGTTTCCATCAGGCTCAGAAACCAAACTGCCACCAGCAAATGTGATGAAAATGTCTTCTGTGAGGACAGATGACCTTCTGCATTCTGGAGCACAAGAGTGCAAACAGTGCAGCACCTTGTGGATCAAGACCCTTGTGTGCTGCTGACAGAGGCTTTGTTTCTCCTCTTCCTTTTAAGAGACTTACGTGAAGCCTCTGTTCTGCAGTATCGACCCAGCAGCAGCATCTCTTGGGCTGCTGCCTCTGATGTTTAGTTTGCTTCACAGTATTCTGTTTCCTGGTGAGGCCAAACATCAAGTCCCGTTAAAACCATTGGTGTTTTCCGTGTGGCTTTAAGGCTGCATCTGTTCACTTGAAATTGCAGGGTTAGAATGTGAGCCGAGGAAAGGCAGATGTCGACTTAGGAATTTTTGTTATTGCCACCACTGGCTTTGCCATAGTTTTGCCACCAGCATCACAGTTCGCAAGGTGGCCATAATGTACAGGAGCCACAGCTAGAACGTGCAGAGGCTTGCTGTTTGTTGCTGACTCTTCAGAGGATGAGATTTGGTGTTTTGAGTTTCTGATGTCTGTTTTCTCATTCTACAGAACTACCTTCGAGTTGCATTCCAGGAGGTTAACAGTGGATGTACAGGGAAGACTTTACTAGTAAGACCATATATCACTACCGAAGATGTATGTCAGCTCTGTGCTGAAAAGTTTAAAGTGGACAATCCAGAAGAATATAGCCTCTTTCTTTTTGTGGATGACACCTGGCAGCAGCTGACAGAGGATACCTACCCTCAGAAAATTAAGGCAGAGTTGCACAGCCGTCCACAACCCCAGGTCTTTCACTTTGTCTACAAGCGCATTAACAGTGACCCGTATGGTGCCATTTTTCAAAACAACGATGACTCCACTTCTTAAAACCAA
This sequence comes from Ceryle rudis, assembly GCA_033439905.1. Classification (NCBI taxonomy): domain Eukaryota; kingdom Metazoa; phylum Chordata; class Aves; order Coraciiformes; family Cerylidae; genus Ceryle; species Ceryle rudis. Next base: position 71,174 of record JAAGNO010008262.1, read on the forward strand.
CAGCTCATCATTTAGTTTCCACTCCTTGTTAACTGTTGGAAAGATCTTTGTTGGCTGCCTTCTTTAGGACCTCAAACAGGTCTGAAACCATACATGCCTAGTAAAACAGGTGCAGACTCTTCTAGCATTGCTTGCAAATCCCCATGTAAACCATGCCCATGGCCAGTTACATGGAATATTCCACCAGCGTGTTTGAGTAAACGGCCCATGAGGCTGAATTTCTTGTACCACAGGCTCTTTTGAAGCATATTATACTGTGGCCCTCTGCAGGTCTTTTGCTGTAGTGTGCAAAAATCTATTTTCTTACACTCCTCCTTTAGCCAAATGTAATTTTGATTTAAATATATGTATGCTAGACAAGTATTTCAGTAAACTGGCTGGTATGCTGGTAAAACTGAGCTCATAAGTTTGACAAGACTGTCCGATGCAGGGCATCAGGTTAACTCATAATTACCTGGATGATTGCATCCTTTCCTAATTTTTTTTTTAATTGCAGAAAATCGCCATGTTTTTATATATATATCTAATAGAAATTTTATAGCAGTTGCAGGTAAACTGTCAGGGTTGGTTTTTGAAATATTTTTTTAACTATAAAGTATTCTATAATTATGCATGTGATTTTTAACATTTAATATACAAGAATAAATCTCTTGCTGGTTTTAGAGTATTGCATTAAAAGTCTCTGTGGTTTCTCTTCTTGTTACAGGGGAGTTCTTACAGAACTTCTGTTATCTGTAAGAAGATTGTTAACGCTGGCACTGGTGACTTCAGTGCATTTATCTAAGCTTGATGTACTGTAATCTGGATTATTGTTCACATGCATTGTTTTAGACAGAACTAGGGGGCTGGAAGAGGAAACTGAAAGAAAAGGATGTAGAGAAGGGGCAGAGAAAGAATGTAGAGAACCTAATTTAGGATTAAAATGTATTGAGTCTGCTGGTTCAGGCTCCTTACAGAAAACAAGCGAAGGAGGTTGGTAAGGAACTTTGATGTAAGCACTGCTGTAGATTGGCAGAGGGATTTGACAACACCCATCCTAGATAACGTTTGTGTTATCAGAGGATTAAATATACCAGTAAGGCAAAAGAGAACACTATTTGATACGGTCTGTCACCAGCACCAAAACATGTCTTGGACTGAAGGATGTGTTGCATCATTTCATGGGTTTAAGCTACTCTGTACGTGAGATGTGAAAGTCAGTCCTACATATGCCAAGATAGAACGGTATTAAACGTGTGTGTTCTACAGATCTATCCAGGACAGCCAATGCCATGGGTCACACTCTGGACCCTACTTCAGCCAGTTCGGGTGACTCTCTTTAGCGGGATGTGGGGCTCCCCCCGAGTCCGGTGTGAGCAGTGTAACGGAAGGCAGGTGATTACAACAGTGTCGCGTGTATTGTACATACAGAGATTGTAGCGGTTTTGTCAGTTTGCCGTGTATCTGAAACCCCTGGCACATGTTTGTATTTCATTTTGTAAATGGTGAGTTTTGCACATCATAATACATTGTAATACTGAACTATCACGTGGGATGTTGTGTGCTGTGGTTTTTGGGGTGGGATTTTTTTTTTTTGTTAAGTGATGGTTCGCATGTGGATGTTTTGTCTAGCGGTAGACTCTTCTGCTGCCGCATTTCGTAATGCATGGCCCACTCCAAACCCCTCTGCAAAGGAAGGAGGCGATACAGTCGTTATCCAGTGAGTGTTCTTGACCTGAACAGTCAGTAGAAGCAGTGGGCAGGTCGCCGAACTCTTTCTTGTGAAGACCGATGTTCCCTGCCAAAGCAAATCCACTATTTTCATAGGATGCCTGTTCTGCTAGGGGAGGGCCAGAGGCCAAGTCTTACCCTCAGAATTTCAGGTGTGAAACAGAGGAAGGCAGGGACTGCCAAAAGGGACAATGTGCACCCAAAGCACCTCAAGGCGAGTTCTGTCTGTTCTTGTGCAGTTTATCCACTGCACTGTTCGAACCACCTCTTGCTACTCACGGTGCTGGGAAACAGGTGCTACAGAAACTCTGGAAGGACTTTGGGCTTGTGAAAATAAGCTATTGCCTCCTCAGTGCAAGGTGTTTGAGGTTAGAAATACTGAGAAGCCAGACAAGGCTTGTACTCGAGGTGGGCTCTTTTATTTATTACCCCATCTTTTTGAAATAGACATCTGGAACGGCCTAACGAAACAAAGCTGGAGGTAACGAATATCTCGATTTTACTAATAGAAGAGCCTTAAAGGAAAAGTTAAAACTAATTTAGGGGATGGGGGGGGGGGGGATTTCTTCATTTTAGTGTCTATCTCTGTGCACTGGAAACCTGAAATGGAACTGAACCTACCAGTCTCAAGATGAATGAGAACTCTTACCTTTTCTTTTTTGTTTGTTTTTGGGCTTTTTTGGTTTTGGTTTGGTTTTTTTGGTTTGGTTTTTTCAGTCTCCAGAGAGGATCTCTATCCCTCAACTCACTGCTGCTGTTATGTCTGCAAGATAACTATTAAATTTTAGAACTGTGGCTTGATGGTTTAACTTAAATAATTTATCTAATTTTTATGCAATCTAGGAAATTGTTTCTTAATACTTCCTCCTTCTGAAATGCTTACAGTATACTGGAGTCTTCAGGAAAAACAAAAACAGGCCAAAAGCAAAAGGTCTTTGGAAAAACAGAGGATCACTCCTCTACTCCAGCCTCTGCATTCTCATTGTGCTGTTGTTTTCTTAGTCCATCCGAGGAGACTTCTGCCAACATAAAACATTTCAGATCAGCTTAGATTCCAGCTTTGTTGTCTCTCTCACCAGGTTTTATAGGAAAAGTTTCTCCAGGGGAAAATAACTGAAAAAAATAAGCATTACTTCTTTTCCTCATCCTCCCAGATGATATCTTGGCAGATTAGTATAAAACTGCAAGTTGACAGACCTCCTAACCTCTCCAGACATACTTTCTGTAGAAGTAATTATTAGGGAGGCTAAAAATTCAAAACATCAAGAGGAAAATTGACCAATTGATTTTAAACTTCACATGATTGATTCTTTCAGATGTGGCACAATAACTTCAGAAATACTCTAGAGATCTAAATTTGCCCAAAGAAGCAATAGTTCTTTAAGCCTTTGACTGGGGAGATGTCACAGTGACAAGAATTACATTCCACAAACAAAAGGTGGTGTTTTGGGTTGCCATCGTTTAATAGCCCAGTTATTTCCAGCTTCCATGTGAGGTTGACAAAAGTCTATGTTTTTTCCCCACTATTTCTATTGCTCATGCTACCACAACAGATCTAGCATTGACTTGCACTACCTCCTTGGCTACAGAGGAGAAGATTGGTCAACCATGTTATTTCAAACAGTCTGACCTTGTAAACAGATGTAACAGAGGAAAATCTCTTTGAAAGTGACAAGCAGTAAAGTGGAATTCCAATTATTCCACAGAGGTATCTGCAGGTCTCCCACTGAATCTCCATGGAGTTCATGCAAAGAAATTATGCTTTATTTTGTTTTTAAGAGGAGGGATGCTAACAAGTGGTATCAGTGTCTACTAACTATGAAATAATTACTCCGTGGAAGTATCAGAGTGCCTCTTCAACAGATCCTGAACCCGTTCCATTTGTGATAGCCAAGAGAAGTGACTGGACTTTTGTAATAGCCCAGGAGTATGTAATTAGTCTGACTTCACAGAAGGCTTTTCTTCAGTAGAGAAAAATTTCCAATGTGAGTATCACTCAGCAAGGAAGAAGTAAACACATGGAAACAGGTTGTGCTCACACAACCTACTTGTGGTCAGAAATATCCAACTCACCATGAATTAATTTAGTGCTTTCCTTCAGTGGTTTTGGAAACGGTGATTAAGACTTTATATTAGAATTTGGAACAAGGTGATTAATGGCCCCTTAAAAATCCACACAGTCTCAGCTGTAACTTCACTTACGGTTTTCACCACTGTTGTAGACAATAAAGGAAGAAATGGTGTGAAACAAAGTGATAAGGATTTGTGGCTTTTGGGCTGTAAAAGCTTTGGCTTATAAGCCTAAATAGCTTAATCTTGGGTGTACAGACATCTCAATCACACCAAGGGTGGCTGTCACAAAACAGCTTGTCATATTTGATCTGAAAAGGTTTACAATGCATGCTTTAATGAAGTGCAGTTACTGCTGTCACAAAGACCAGATGAGAAGTCAGAAAACAAACTTGGTCCAGCATCTGATGCAAAGCCCATGGTTTTATTACCTTGGTTAAAGGAATTAAACTGTTGGCTGCTCCAAAAAGGTTTTATTTTAGACACACAGAAGTAGCCTCGTGTAAATGTCAATTATCTCATGTCCTCAAAAGGTTTAAAATAAAATAGTATATAATTTTCATCGTTAAATGCTTCTTCAGTATACAAACAATTACGATTTTTCTAGTTTAATTTTCTTCTTTCATCAGGGAAGATGATATATCATATATGTTATAGTCAGCTTGTGTTGGCCAGTTAGTACGTAGTTGGGTGCAAAATCATCATTAGAGAGCTCTTCCATAATTCCAAAAGCTTGTCTTCCTTCAGTTAACTATCAGAGTCCAATCCAAAGACTCAGTGAAGATATGTTTTCCTTACTGAGGACCACAAGATGAACACAGAGCCATCAATATCTACCTCGGTTTACTAGGTTAATCTTATCTTTACAAATACCTTTTCCTTTAAACACTGTCTTCTTCCTAGCAGGAGACACTCTTGGCAGTGGGAAAATGAAAATGTTTTGATGTAAATGCATTTTGGTTTGGATGTTGGTGTTTCCTAACCTAGTATAACAATATAAAAAGAATCTTTACAAGGAGCTGTGTAGTAGAACTAAATGGGGATACTGATCTTGTTAAATCTTGACTGGCCAGTAGAGGACGAATCCTCTCAAATCCTATTATGGATATAAAAGGATTGATCTATGTACCTTGTGCATCTACTTGGCTTTGTGATTGTGTCCTTATGTTATTTAATTAGACAGTAAAATACAGTTAAATAGCTTTTGTTCTGAAAGATTCTTCTGTGTGCTTACTCTTAAATATGTGAGTGGTGCCATCTGCAAAATTGAAAGTTTACAAGGGAAACTGGAACATCTTTCCCTGTGTGAAAACAGGCATAGCTAGGCCATGGTCCTGACTGCTCCTTCAGACAGCACTGCAATAGAAATAAAATTATTTATCATCTTAAGAAAATTTATTTCCCTACAATAGAATGTGCTATATTTATTTTCCCAAATTCACTAACATAAATCAAATTAAGCATTTTGTTGTATACAGAAATTGAAAACATAATTACTGCTCATTGATCTCCTTTTTTCTCCCCATACCTATGACTACATGCGATTAAAGTTGGTGACATGTTAAACCTCCAGTGCTGATGAGTAACCCTAATGTATATAACCAAAATATCTACTTCAAGTACACAAACATACCTAATGTACTTCTGCTAAGAACTTGAGACCCAAGAATTGGGTTTGGCCTTACTGGTGTCAGTGCACAGAAACCTCTACCCCACCATTTTTTGTGGGTAAATAGTGTATATCCTAAATTCCTGTTCCCAAGGACTACCTTGCTGAGCCAGAATGTGTTTAAACTTTTAATTTCATATGGTGTTATGGACAACTTCTAATATTGTTAAAACACACAAAAATGAAAAAAAAATCTTTTTCTAGTTTTGTTTTTTTTTTCTTTCTCTGAGAGGATATCTCTGAGACATTGCTGAAGAGTTTGTGGGTTTTGTGTTTTGAGTATTTTTTTC
>JAAGNO010008263.1:0-25882 GCA_033439905.1 Ceryle rudis
TTACTTTTTTTTTTTTATTTTATTTTTCTTCTGCTCATTTTGAAACTCCATGAAGAGATAAAACCACTCAAGAATCTTCTTGCCTAACTACTTAAGTTCTTGGACTCAAAAGCAGAACCACTTCTCTGCCTGGCAATGTCTCTGTCTATGGTTGCCTGAGCAAATAACTTTTTGTATATTTGCAGATGTACCAGGTCATCTGAAAAACTGACAAGTTACAAAACTGCTTCCCTGATTCTCCCTCAGCTGTATGTACTTCATAGGACTGTGTGTGCACTCTGTCCATGGTCAGTAGCACTCCCACAGGTTACTTTGCAGTGGTATCCAGGGGATCTTGTCACTGCCCCACAATGAGACTGACAGGCTTGAGCAGTGATAGTCTTTTTTTGGTCAAGGGTTTAATGAATTTGCTTCCCCATTAGAAATTCTGACATATTAGTACTGATGGGCTTAAGTCCAAAATCCAAGCTCAACACAGTACTAAAAGGACTGCAGCATCACATCTTATGGAAGATATGTATTGCAGGTCCCAAATAAATGCAAACTTTAAGGCCACAGGTTGCATCCATTCTTTACTGATGTGAACAGGATTGTGAGATGGTGCTACTCTTGTAAGCAAGGCTGTGGGAGCTTGGCTCACAAGCAATATGGTCTTTTTGGTATTGCTGTATTCAGTGCTTGTGAAGAAGAGCAACTGGGTGACATCTTCCATGCTGCAATGAAGTCACTGGGTACCGTGCATGTCTGGGGTCCTCTAGCTTCTTGAATCAAACACTTTCATTCCACAAAAGAGGCTTTGAAAAGTTGATTGCTTTGGTTTTAACTTTTCTAAAAAGGTTTCTCTGTTAAAAACTTCTGTTTGGAAATACCAAACCCTGTTGTTGCTAAGATTAAGGTATTTGTTTCTTAGAAATGGCTTATAAACCAGCACGTGGATCATTGCTCCTTCTTTAGCCAAGTGGAGCGAAGGTGCTTCAAGTAAATTGTGCTCCCAGTAGGATCAGTTTTGCATGTGATTTTAATAATGGCTTTGGGGAAGGAGAGGTCAACTCTAAATTTTTATATTTTTAACTCATGAAAAAAAAGAAAAGAAAAGCAGTCCTTGCCACTAACATATTGGGGTTTTAGGCTATTTTAGATGCAGATAGCAAAACCAGCTACTGTGTTTTAGTGAAAATTTAGAATGTGATTTATTCGTACATACTAAGGAAAAAATGCATCATAATCAGATGTATGGGTTTTGCTTTTCTAGAACAGGAATTTTTTGCCACTTTATTTCTATGTTGTTTTTTCCCCCCCAAGGTTAATGTCATAAACAAAATAAAATCTAATTAACTGAGCCTTGGGAAGATTTTAAATACCTGTCAGGAAACAAATGTTTTTTTGCTGCTACTAGACAATGACCTTAACTGTGACCTGAAAAGATCATGCTTGTAGTTTGTGAATGAAGTCAGTAACCGTGCTGTGGTATTTCTGGACTTATTATGAAATACACATCACAGATTGTGTCTAATTGCACATGGTGGTTTTATGGTATCTGTAGTTACTGAGCCAAGACTCAGATGTCATATATCAGCATTCTCACTATAGTTAAAAGCTGCTGCCACTTAATAGGTTCTGTTTATCTCTCTTCCAGCTTCCAAATTGCTGTGCCTTGGGTCAGTGCCTTAAGTTCATTTTTCGTAAATTCCTGACCAAAGTTATTAGCTCTCCCCTTTAAAAACCAGGGTGAATTAGTGCTGCATTATCCCCCATTCTGGGAAGCATGGCCTCAGCTTCTATCATCATCACAGGGCTAACCTGCGCTAGGTTTCAGCAGAAGGAGATTGATGGAATTACTACAGTAGGGGGTATTCAGCCCTTTGGTGAAATGAAGAGAAGAGTCTTCTTCTGCTGTTCACAGAGCTTGCAGAATTGCTTTATCTCTTCGGAAACCTGGCAGAATTTAGGATTGTGACTGTGGAGAACAGATCCATTTCCCCCAGCCTCAAATACATGTCCCTGGCTTGAGCTCAAGGTTTATTTGCAAACAAGATATGCAATAAATACTGGATATTCACATTCTGAAAAGGTGTGGTGCTGGTGCCTCAGGAGGCATTTTCATTAATATACCAACCTTAGTCCTCTTGGCCAGTGCTTCCTGTGCTTACCAGATTCCAAAACACCATGATCTGTAGTGCAAAAGGGCTCTTGTGGTGCCTGTGCCTGGATGAAGCCTACTGTAATGGGCTTAAATTGCACCAGGGGAGGTTTAGATTAGACATTAGGAAAAAATTCTATGCTAAAAGAGTGGTGAGGCATTGGAACAGACTGCCCAGGGAGGTTGTGAAGCCACTACCCCTGGAGGCATTCAAAAAATGTGTAGATGTGACACTTCATGACATGATTTAGTGGTCATGATAATGTTAGGTAGATGGTTGGACTTGATGGTCTTGGAGGTCTTTTCCAACCTTAATGATTCTGTGATTCTGTAATGGCCTCTATCTATCCCTCTCCCCTCTGACTTTCTCAGATCACACATGATGCCAACTATCTGTCCCATGTCTGATTTTCAGACAGTCACCACTGCCTACAGCCACTTTCTATCTTTGGCATATATGGTATCAGCTGCCAGGATAAGAACTAAAGTAATGTATTCCTTTCTGTATTTCATCTCCATGCAGCCGTGTACTGCTCCCAGATTCCAGTTTCATAACAGCTTTGTAGCGTGTTTTGTTCCTCTCTTATGCACTTGACACTGGCAGTAAAATGTGGCTTGTTCTCAGTGTTTAGCATCAAGTCTTATGTATGGAAATGATTTATCAACAACATTACAGGATGGAGGCCTGTGAAAATTGGACTCCAAGGTCCAGTAATTCTTTTGAAAATGCCAGCCATGGTAGGTTTTGCCTCCCAGCGGCTGTCCATTATTGATGGTGTTATTCAAATATTATGTTCAGATTGTAAAAAATTACCAGTTTTCTCAACTTTATACTTACACGGATGCAGCTTATTCAAGACTTGGTCATCATACCACTGTTTTTTCATGTCAGTCCCCTCCTTCTTTGCCCTCACAGTATTTGTTTCTTTTATTTTTTGCAAGAAATGTGACAACTCTTCACAAAACCTTTTTCTGTGCAAAGTACTACCAGAAGAAGTCAACATTACTAAGATATTCTCCTGGAAAAATGGAAATGTCAATATCTAGAACATTTGGATGTGACAGATGAGTTAGACAGGCACTTGGGACAGTTGGCACAGTTACTACAGTACTATTGAATCTCCAGGTCATTTATAGCTTGTGCTGCTGCTCAGTGACTGAGAGAAAAGGATGGTGTAGTTCTCCTGGGACATTTTAAGTTACTGGACCTATGTCTTCTGTGGACATTAGTACAAATGCCTAGTGAAAAATATCCAGCCATTGGGTATTTCTTTCAAGGGAGGACTATGGCTTGCATTAAGAAACATGCTCAGTGGGGCAGTGTGGCTGTTCTTGAGCCTGGCAGCAAGGAATGAAAGCATATTTCTGTCTATCTAACTGCCAGCATTTCCTCCTGCCTTCTCTTACCTTCTTAGCTCGGCACCAGAGCTTGCTGGCCTGTGAACATTGGTGATGCTCTTACTCAATAGACAGCCTGCTGAGCCAGAGGTCCTTAAATTCCCCTGGGCAACATCAGAGGTCTGAAAGACAAAGTAAACTGGAGGAACAAAGAAACTGAGAAACTTGAGATGTAACTCTCATGACCCCATGAAGCTTAGAGAACTGCCTGGCTAAATTGCTCTTTGCCTTTATTGTTTTATATCTTTTTTTTTATCTGCTTCTCAGGGCATTGTCTCATTCCCTGAGAAAGTGAAGAACAGCAGGCACTGAACAAAATCAAAGTGGTAGATGATCATCTTGGTGAACCGCTTGGAGACTGCAGTCAATGATCGCAGTAAAGCTGAGTGGTGGGGAGGGATGTATGAAGACTTCTGACTAAGGCAAGCTGTTATCTAGAAGCTGGAATAAAATACCTAAGAAGTGATCAAGGGTAAAATTTACACCTAACTGTGCCAGCACCATTTTATACTGGAATTCTTTGATATCAAAATAGACATCACAAACTGTTGATTAATATTTTGGAACCAGCAAATTTAGGAGGCTACTGTGATATAAATAAAAGAATTTTTGAGGGACCTGAAGTAAAAGAAATTAGCAGAACTCCTACTGACTTCAGCATAAAAAAGTTGGGGCCTGGAGTTATTTGGCTTGTAACTCTTCAGCAGGATTGAAAGAAGATGGGTCTGGGATTTTTTGATCTAAGATTTAGGATGTTGTTTAATCTTTAAAACAAATGCCAGCACTAAGAACATATCAGTTGTTTGGATTCTGAGCTCTGCGTAACACTTATTCTTGGACAGACAAATTACAATGAGAATAATCATTGTCAGAATACTAATGTGATGTAAACTAATGTAGAGATATTTATTCAATGAAATGCAATTACCAGCAATACTCTATTTTCTGAACAGTGTGACTGTAATCCAATTTAGACTGTTTAACCCCTGGTGATTTGTTTCCGTTTGTATTGTGATGGGCTGAAAACAGGCAGGATTGCTGGGGGCAGCAAAAGGGAGAGTAAGGGGAAATAACACCACATGTAATCTGAGATCTTAATGACTTTGCTAAATCTACATAACCACAGGGCTGTTCATCATGGTTGTGCTGCTAATTGAATTTTAAAATAAGTGTAGATCCTCACTTTCTCCCAACATCATTTCATTTTCTGATGAATGCTTAGTCACCAGTTTTAAAAAAGATCCTTTATGGCTTTAACCTAAAGTTACATTAGGACCTTGGATTTGGTACAAGACTGGATTCTCAGGTACTTGGTGGCAAGTGACAAAGAAGATGTACAAGGTGACTCTCATGACCAGCTTCTCTTGCAGAAGTGTTCTTGACTGGAAGAGCTGCAGCAGGATCCCATGGGTAGAGGACAGCTTCTGTCCTTCAGAGAGGGGAATCATGGGAAGGACAGAGCATGGGGACCTTGCTGCAGGCAGTTTCTGAAGACTAAAAACCTTCAGCTATATAGTGGTACATTCATTAGCACCGAAGAGTCCCCCTGAAATTAGCACAGATTCTGTGCTTCTGAAACTAGTACAGCGAGTATTATCATCACGGATACAAGCCTCACAATCTAGTCTTTAAATAAAAGAAGTGCTAGGGTAATCTAGTGTTAACTGCTGGAAGATATTTTGTAAGTACACAAAAAAAAGTGGGGATGGCCTCAGTGTCTGTCTGGTGCAGTTTGATAGCAGTGATGGCAATAACACTGAGCTGAGTGCAAGGCCATGCAGACTCTATCCTGAAGGGTGGAGTTGGACCCCATAAGGAGAACTAGAAGTCTTGAGTATACTGTCTCTCCACAAACATCAGAAAAAAGTGTTGAGGAATGAGGATAACCATCACTGGCAGGAGGATGGGCTTATTTTTCAGAAAGCTGCACCCAGCTCTGGTGGCTGTTCAGGTTAGAAGAGCCTAGGGAATAGCTATTCAGAACTTTTGTTAGTACCACGTCATCCCCTCACCAACACCTCCAGTGAAATTAGGTCCTTTAGTTACAAAAACGGAAGGGCAGGAGATACAAGGTTTTATCACAGTGACAGGTCAGTATGGAACAGGCCAGGACATGCACACTGCCAACCCTGCCTGTCTGCAGGGGAAAGGGCTCTGCGTGGGTCTTCATCTCTGCCTTTCTGGTCACCATAGCTAAATATCTCAGTGGAGGACAGCAAATAAAGAGGGATGAAGGAGATAGGATGGAGGCGTTGCTAATGGTTTTGAACATGCATTTCTTGAAGGTCTGGTGATACAATATAATAACATTTGATTGCCTCATTGGTTCTGTACAGAAGGAAGTGTTCACCCTGAGGCAGGCTTATAAAGTCTGGGATCCAGTATATCCCCTGGCTTTACCTTAGCAAATGAGTTATGCTTTACATCCCCTGTGCCTGGCCCCTGCCAGAGAGATGATGCTACTTCTTGAAGGCTCTCAGGTATAACCACTGATAGCTGTGGAAGCCCTAACTTCCTAGCAACTGATCTGAGAGTTCAGTATTATTAATGATGTGTGTTGCAGCAGAGACCAGATGCCCCAGCTTTACTATGGTTAGCACAGTATAAACATAGCATAAGAAAACTATGCATGGCCAGAGGAATGCATGACTAAGGCCATGCATATCCAAAGGTAATTTCCCCAAGACAGGAAACCTTCAAGCAGAAACCATTGTGTAACTGCTTCCACACTACAAAGGACAGGAAAACAGTTTTCTAAAGAGAAATGGGACCTGGATGGGAACCTGAATAAGATTTCCAGGTTTAGGGCATTTGCACTTTAATTCAGGTTTTTGTGTCACGTAAGTACTTGCCTTGGGGAAAAGATGCCAGCTGGGGCTTGCCCATATATGCTCTTGGTGTATCTGTAGACTTGCAATGGTAAGAGGGAAGCAGAAATACAGTGAAAAGAGCAGGTAAGCACAGTTGGGACAGACTGGTCCTAACTCCCAGGGATTCTGCATGTGAGAGATTTGCCAAATCAAACCCTTAGTATTTCCAAAAGCCATTCAGCCATAAGAACTTAAGCTGTGAGTGAAAAGTGCACAGTGCAGCTATTATTCTTTCAAGTCCCAGTCAAGCTGTTTGCTTTCTTACTTTTAATTTTTAATATAATTCATCTTATGAGTTTGCATGAAGCATCCCTCCCCAGTCACTTACCACAAGTGCTGAGGGAACTCCTGATAGAAAGCAATGAGTGCTCACCACATCAGTGAGCTGAGGAAGACGACAGTTGTGCTTCTTACAACAGTCCTTACTTAGGCCCAACTGGATTTAAATTACATGCTGCTAGCGGCTTTGTACAAGACATCTGTAATAGCAGAAACACCTGCAAGAGATGAGTTTCAGGATGACAAATTTTCTGTCTCTCTGGAATAACTCTTTTTCTCACCTCAGCTGGATTCCCTTCACTGACTTGCACAGTCCACATTATTTACACTGGTGTAAATGAAAGGGAAAAGTTATCCAGCGTGTTGTTGCAGAGCTAATCTGGCTGCACACTGCCCAATCACCTCCTTTTCAAAGTGTCATTCCCACTAAGCACTGTGTTCAGCTTTGAACAAATTGAAGCCTCATGGCCTCTGTGAAAAGCCAGACCATCTTTGCCCCTTCTTATGCCACTGAGCTTTGAAAGGCTGATGTTTTGCAATGAAGCTGAGTGTTGGGTTTTATTCAATACACATGAACTTTGAAATGAATCACAGTTTCATCTGGGCTACTTCCCACTGATGACAGACGTTCCTCATTCCTACAGATTGACGGTGTGGATTTTGCTTTGTGAAGATTCAATGCACAGACTCTATGATGGAGTGACTAGCTGGGTAGAAGAGGGGAGAGCAGTGAATGTTGTCTACCTTGACTTCAGCAAGGCTTTTGACACTGTCTCCCATAACATTCTCATAGGTAAGCTCAGGAAGTGTGGGTTAGATGAGTGGGCAGTGAGGTGGATTGAGAACTGGCTCAAAGGGTTGTGATGAGTGTTGCAGAGTGTAGTTGGAGGCCTGTAGCTAGCAGAGTTCCCCAGGAGTCAGTACTGAATCCAGTCTTGTTCGACATCTTCATCAATGACCTGGATGAAGAGATGTGATGGAGTGTACCCTCAGCAAGCTGATGATACAAAACTGGCAGGGGTGGCTGACACACCAGAAAGCTGTGCTGCCATCCAGTGAGACCTGGACAGGCAGGAGAGTTGGGTGGAGGGGAACCTAATGAAGTTCAACAAAGGCAAGTGCAGAGTCCTACACCTGGGGAGGAATAACGCCATGCATCAGTAGAGGCTAGGGTTTGACCTGCTGGGAAGCATCTCCATGGGGAAGGACCTGGTAGTCCTGGTGGACAAGAAGTTAACCATGAGCCAGCAGTGTGCTGTCGTGGCCAGGAAGGCCAATGGTATCCTAGGGTGAATTAAGAAGGGTGTGTCCAGCAGGTCAGCGGAGGTTCTTCTTCCCTCTACTCTGCCCTAGTGAGGCCACATCTGGAGTACTGTGTCCAGTTCTGAGCTCCTCAGTTCAAGACAGACAGCCCAACAGAATGCTATGAAAATGATAAGGGGACTGGAACATTTCTTCTACAAGGAAAGGCTGAGAGAGCTGGGTTTGTTTAGCCTGGAGAAGAGAAGACTGAAAGGGTGTCTTAACAATGCTTGTAAATATCTAAAGGGCAAGATGTCAATAGGATGGGGCCAGTCTCTTTTCAGTGGTGCCCAGTGATAACACAAGGGGCAACAGGCACAAACTAGAACACAGGAAGTTCCACCTGAACATGAGGAAAGACTTTTATTTTGAGGGTGACAGAGCACTGGAACAGGCTGCCCAGAGACATTGTGGAGTCTCCTTCTCTGGAGACTTTCAAAACCTACCAGGATGTGATCCTGTGCAACCTGTTGTAGGAGAACCTGCTTTATCAGGGAGGTTGGACTAGATGATCTCCAGAGGTCCCTTTCAACCCCTACCATTCTGTGGTAAGTAGTGGAAAGTGGTTTCGTGACCACTCCTGCCAGCTGCCCTTGGGTAGATCCCCTCTGGCCCCATAGACTTGTGAGTGTCTAAGTGGAGCAGCAGATCACTGACCATTTCCCCTAGAATTATGGGGGCTTCATTCTGCTCCCCATCCCAGTCTTCCAGCTCAGGGAGCTGGGTACCCAGAGGACAACTGGTTTTACTATTAAAGACAGAGGCAGTGAAGGCATTCAGTACCTCAGCCTTTTCCTCAGCTTTGGTCACTGTGTTTCCCCATGCATCCAACAGATGATGGAGATTCTCCTTACCCCTCATTTTGTTGCTAATATATTTATAAAAACATTTGTTATAATCTTTTTCAGCAGTAACCAGATTAGGTTCTAGATGGCTTTGGCCCTTCTAATATTCTCCCTGAATAGCCTGATGACATCCTTGCAGTCCTTCTGAGTTGCCTGCACCTTCTTCCAGTGGTCATAAACTCTCCTCTTTTTTTTATTTATGAGTTCCAGCCAAAGCTCTCTGTGCATCCAGTATGGTCTTCTTCCCCACCAGTTTGTCTTTTGGCATGTAGGGACAGCCTGCTACTGTGACTTTAAGATTTCCTTCTTGAAGAATGTCCAGCCTTCCTGGACTCCTTTGCCCCTCAGGACTATCTCCCAAGGGACTCTGTCAGCCAGACTCCTCAACAGGCCAAAATCTGCCTTCCTGAATTCTTACATATCAGTTCTGCTGACCCCCCATAAACACTTAGCCCACTTTACCTGGGCTATTGATTCCACTACCTTTTGGGGAGCAGAAGCCCTAATTCTTACATGACCCCATTCTCAGGAGCTTCTGTGGTTTCTAACACATCAATAACCCTTGTGTCTTTGCTGCCACATGGATTTCCATCCCCTGCCTCCAATGGCATGGCAGACAGAAGCAC
The DNA here is from genome assembly GCA_033439905.1 of Ceryle rudis. Lineage (NCBI taxonomy): Eukaryota > Metazoa > Chordata > Aves > Coraciiformes > Cerylidae > Ceryle > Ceryle rudis. The sequence goes on from JAAGNO010008263.1 coordinate 9,461, forward strand.
CTCACTAGCACACTGTCCCTCAAACATTAGCTTGCCACTCCCAGGCTTATCTTTAGTAAGCCTGGTTTTATCCCTTTGCCACTTCAAATTTAGTTTAAAGCTCTTTATATGAGCCCCACCAACTACTGCACAGAGATCCTTTTCCCACTTTGAGAGAGGCTTACCCCACCTCTTGCCAGCAGGCCTGATGTCTTATAGACCAACCCATGGGTTAGTGGTTAGACTTGATGATCTTAAAGGTCTTTTCCAACCAAAATGTTTCTATGGTCAAAACCCCTAAAATTCTCCTGGTGACACCAGGCTTACTGTCTCTTCCTGTTTCTTCCCTGCAACTGGAAGGATAAGGGAGAACAGTACTTGTGCTTCAAGTGTTTTTCAGCCTGCAACCTTATTGAAATTTGCAGTGATGAATTCCTATTTTTAGAAGGAAATGTGGAGGATAAAATCCTTATTTGAGGGGATGGTAGGAGCCAATGAGCCACATTTGGCACCCAGTCAGATCTCAAAGTTTTGCAGTCCAAGCAGATTTTGCAGCTGGGAAAGCCAAGTGCTCTGCAGAGGCTTGAATGGGAATGTATGATGAAGAGAGCCTATAGAGAAAGAGGTTAATAGGCAGAAGGGAAAAGAAAAGAGAATTAAATTATTAACATTTCAGATTGTCCGTGCAGAAGCAAAATGAGGTGGGAGATGATTTTTTTGTATAATGTTCACCACTGTCATGGTCTAAGAGGTCCTGGTGTGTACTCCAGGCCATATGGGCGAGCTCCCTCTGTCTGCACCCAATATCCTTATTCCAAGCACAGTTCCTGCTCATCCTTTCCCTTGTTACTGATGGGTGTAATGGTGTAGAGACAGTTGCAGGGGATGTGTTTGTCATTCATGTGGTGACAGGGTTGAACATGGAAGTAACCCTTGGTTTTGCACCAAAAGGGCTAAAGAAAGTAGGCCCCACCTCCTCCTCATCATCAAAAGTAGCAACTAAGAAAGGTTGAGGAGAGACATAAAGATGAAGAACTACTGAGAATTTGTGCATGCCTATGCCTTGATGTACACCTGTTGCTGGAGATGTGGCCATGTGCTTTGGATCTTTGCTGCTTAGGCACTGGTGCACTTTTCATCGACCTCTAAGGCTCCATTCATAAATTGCTTATGGAGTGTGAGTAAGCCATGGGGATGCTTTAATAAATGGTTCCTCACATAAAGTTTTATTCCCCAATAATAATTAGCTTATTAGTAAATCCCTAATGGCATTACTAAGGAGGTCATTATCATTATCCCTGTTTTATATCTGCAGAAATTGAATCAGAAAAAGGGAAAGTCACCCACTAAGTAAGATTTGTGGATGCAGACTCCCAAGTCAAGGCAAATGCTTTATTTGGTAGGTCACAGGACTAATAAGGATTTGAAATAAATGGTTAATCAACTGGTATAAACAGAATGTAACAGGACAGTGGTATCTTCTTGGAAAATATTTTAAACCATCTAGAATATTTACTTGTGTCTGTGATTGATTGTCAACATTTAATAGCACTAACTGTTCATAGAGGCAATCTTAATATACACATAACAAATTGCTGTCCTGTTCATCTTTAGGAATCCGCATAGTTTATGTACCATTGGAACTGTGCCATCATCTCCTGAATTACTAAAAAGAAACTGGCATGCCATTTATTAAGTTTTTTATTCAAAGATATCATTTTTATTCAGCTTATTCCTGATCATTTTGAAAATTGTGCTAGTACACCTGATTGTTTTAACAGTCCATTACTGGCCATAGAAAATCTGTTTCTGTCTTAATATATGGGCCAGCAAACTGCAAAATGAAGTTAAATCAAAATAGACATTGGGAAGGCCACTGCAATGATTGCGTCGTGCAAGGCAGCATGCAATTCGATGAAAGACTTGCATGTCTTTTTCTGACAGCAACCAGCATGGATTTCCAATACATAAGGACTCCCCTTGAAATGAAAAGCTATACCATGCTGTGCTGGTTTTGGCTATGGTAAAGTTAATTTTCTTCTTAGTAGCTAGAAGTTGTTCCACACCTTTATCATCCTTGTTGCCTTTCTCTGAGCCCTTCCCAGTCTTATTATGTCCCCTTTGAGACACAGGGAGCTGAACTGTACACCTAGATGTGGTATTTATATAAAGACATACCGTGCTGGTTTTGACTGGGACAGAGTTAATTTTATTCATAATAGCTGGTGTGGGGCTATGTTTTGGATTTGTGCTGGAAATGGTGTTGATAACCCAGGGATGTTTTTGTTATTGCTGAGCAGAGCTTACACAGTCAAGGCTTTTCCTGCTTCTCACTCCACCCCACCAGCGAGCAGGCTGAGGGTGAACAAGTTGGAAGGGGAGACAGCTGGGACCGCTGACCCCAGCTGACCAAAGGAATATTCCAGACCATATGATGTCACACTTAGTATATAAAACTAGAGGAAGAGGAAGTAGGGGACGTTTTGAGTTATGGTGTTTGTCTTCCCAAGTAACCATTACCCATGATGGAGCTCTGCTTTCCTGGAAGTCACTGAACACCTGCCTGATGATGGAAGGTGGTGAATCAATTCCTTGGTTTGCTTTCCTTCTGTGCACAGCTTTTGCTTTACTTATTAAATTGTTTATCTCAATCCATGAGTTTTCTCACTTTTCTGATTATCTCCCCCATCCCACCTCTCTTAAACTAAGGCCATATATTTGGAGACCCTTAAAATACTTCTGCCCCTATTTTGCCTGCTGATGTAGTGGTGAGAGCATCCACTCAAGTAGAGGTGGGATTTGAAGGTCCTCTCCCTGAGGAGGGTTGACTCTGTGAGTTCTGTACTCCATGAAAAAGCCTTGAGTATCAGGGTGTGGTAGGGCCTAAGAGAGCAGTGGGGTGATCAGTGGTGCCCTCTCCTCATCACCAAGTCACAGGGTAGCCAGGGATTCATTGCTGCCATGGAAAGACAAGTGCAGAGAAGGTAACCTCCGTAGCAGCCTGCACCAAAGCTCACATCTGAATCCTGGAGCTCTGCTTGCTGCTCCTAGATTTTTTTTTTTCCTGGTTATTGTTTTTATTCTTTCAATTCAGGCTCTCTAATGAGGAATGTGTAAAGAGTTGTGGGAGCAATGTAGATTCCTCACACTGTCCCTTGCCAGCTGAATATGCAGAAACGCTCACATACCATCCGTGTTGCTCAGGGGAGCTGGTTAAGGTAGGATTGTGTGTATGAAATGGGCATAGTTAATGCCTGTGAAGTAGTTTAAAACATCTAAGAACAAGTCAGACTCTACACTTCCTGCTCCAGAGTGCTGCAGAAACCTGCAAGACCCTCTAGGGGAAGTTTTATCCCCCTTGGTGGGAGTGACTGCCCGTAAATTGATCCCTTCAGTCAAGGTTTTGCATGTGTCAATAGCTGACCACCCCCTGCAACACTGAACAAAGAAGTGCAAAGCAAATACCAGTGCTTAGAGTGTGACATGAAGAGTCTGACGTGCTGCTAAGGAAGCCACATATCCCCATAATTACTTAACATTCCATGCCTGGCAACAAGGTGCAGGGGGTTAATTAGGCTCATAAGCTGGGGGAGCAAGGAGACCTTTGGGAGAATCTTGTAGACAAGCAGCAAAACATGTGACCTCATTTGAATTTTCATATTAGGTTTCCTTGCAGACATCTCAAAAGCATCCTCAGATCACCACCTGAAACTTTGTTTAGGTTTCATGTCTGCAAACGCGGGGCATCTCTATCAGATTCTGAAGATGCTGTGTACGCTTTAAACCATCTAACTGGTGACAAAGACAAGCAAACAGATCCCTCTGCCTCCTTTTGTTTGTTAGGACTAATGACTCTCCTTGCTTTTGTGGGAAATATTTGAGCTTTGTGGTGCTGCTCATTGGAGCTGAAATGGTTGAGACTGTCACTGCTGGACACAGGGCTATTCTTGAGTGAGGCTATCTAGTCTCCAAAAAGGCTACAATAGGAGCCTGACATATGTCTCTGCAACCTGCAGCTCCTTTGTTCGCAGTGGGCTTTTGCACAAGTTCTTGGTGTTTCTCTCCCATTCATGGCTCACTGAATTGTTTTTCTCTACCCTCATTAGTTAAGTAATAGCTATGGTGCCAGGACAGTGCATTTCAGTCCTGCAGCATTTTGACTGGAGCAGCGGAGATTTCCCCAGACTACATTGAGACTAAGGGGCAGCTAGTCTGTGGCTATCAGCCTTCAGAAGGCTTTGATGGATAAGGAAAGGGAAAAGATAGGATCAGACCATAATGTGAAAGCCGGCATCAACCCAGCTCCTGACCTCCCTCAGTCCTTTCTCCAGATGATGCAAAGCCATTGCTGCTCATGGAGATCATTTCACTCACTGTAACAACTGGTTTCACATCAGCAGCAGCTCTGGGGGAATGCAGGAGAGAAGGGAAGTGGATTACTTATTGCTGTGTTCAGCTGCAGCGTATGTCACAAAAAAATGTGTAAGGGGAGTATCATTTGAGTGCCCCGATCCCTCCTGCCCCAGATGTAGAGTCTGCTTCTACACACTAAAGAAATCCTTACCTTCAAAGGGAGTAGATCCCTGGTGTCAAGACAGGAGCAGAAACCATGCTTGGAATAACTCACTCTGAGGGTTACAGTGAGTTTCATTATTACTGCGGTACCTGTTTCTTGTGCCGATGACATCAAGAAATTCACTTTCTGCCTCTTGGGCACTGCTATGATCCTAAGTAGCAACCTTCTCTGTGGACTGCAGGCAGCCCTCACGGAGCAGAAACGTCATGCTCACCGTGCGCCACCATATTTCCATTATACGTGTGTAAGTGAAATCAAACCTGGGGGATTTCTTCCTAGCACTCCAGACACACAACCACATCACAGAATACAAATGCGAGAGCTGGGCTGACGCACGCGCGAGGAGTTCAGCTCTTAGCTCCAGGGACTAGCAACAGGCAGGCAAACCTTGAAGCGCAGGATAACTCGTTAACTCAGTGCTTTAAATAATAGCAGTGGTGGGGGTGCTGGTGCTGTGTGTCCCTGTGGTGTGTATTTGTGTGTGTGTGTTGTTTGACAACAGGCGTGAAACAGCATTTGCTTCTTTGCTCCTCAGGCAGCAGCCCTGTGTAAAAGCATCAAGGAGGGCATAGGAAAGAGGTTATTTATTTTTTTTCTTCTCCTTGGAGATTTTGAATTGATTAAAAGCTATTTTTGCTACAGAAGCAAAAAGGGGGAAAAAATGCAGCCATATGTGGCAGCGATAAAAGGATGCTTGACTCTTCCAATAAGTACAATAGCATTTAATATCTTTGCTGCTTGGCCCAATATTGTATCACAGTCATCACCAGTGTTGTGCTTCCCAGCATGCCCTAGCATTCCTTCAAACAAGCATTTGCTGTAGCAGAAAGTCCAAGAAAAGGCTTACTCCCTTGAGGATCAAGAAGAAAGCAACAGTGAAGAAAGGTACAGTAGCTATTAATATTAATGTTAAAGGAAGAGCGGGGAGAGAGGACATAGGAGCAGTGAAAAAATGACTACTTATGGCTTTGATGTGTTCATTTCCACAGGACCAATAGCAGCATGGAGAATATGGAAAGCAGATAAAGAGGAAAATGAGGAGGTGGAGGTGAGCAGAAGGCAGCACAGAAATTGCACAAGCTGTGGGGAGTTTTTTTGTCTAGTCACTCACACACAGCAAAGGGAGCGACTGCCATCTGCATCTCCTCTGAAAAAGACAGAAAAGGGACAGAGCCGAGACAGAAAAAGAAATCCACCTGCGTGCCTCTTGTTTTGGCTGTGGTATGGCTGATCCACACTGAATGCCTGCTGTGGGAGGGGAGAGAAAGCTAATGGAGGTATTGTTGTGTCTAAGGAGGCACAACATTAGGGAGCGTGTGAATCTGCAGGCATGACTGTGTCCTACTGACACAGTGGGAAGAGGAGGGAGGGGACTATTTTAGTTCTGTTAAGGCTGCTAAAGAGTAAAAATGAAAGTAATTAAAGGCCTATTCTAGTGTCACTTAAATCTCTGAGTCTTGAGGACAGAGTTATTTTCATTACATTGCTTTAATGGCATTGCATTGATGGTTAGACTGGGTTGGACTGTTTAATTTTTTTTTTTTTTGACCTGAATTAAGGAGATGAGCGAGCACTTTCTGTGGCAATGCACTCACTTTGCTGAAATTTTGCTTGTAATGGGTTGTTTGGGTCCCAGGAGTAATTTTGCTAAATCCCAAACAGCCCTAGCATAGCCAGTGTATGGAAAGGGCACGCTTGAGACCCAGTGTTAGCTGTCCCAAAGCTAGACTGGAAATAATAATGACTCCTGCACCTTAGGTAACATGATTGCTTGATAAATAATGACTATAGAGTCTTAGTGTCCCCTATTTTTTTTTTTTCACTGGGAAAAAAAGCAAGCCTTTGGTAGTTGAGGACAATAACAAAATCCAGAGCAAAAGCAGGAGGGGTGTCCTGTAACAGCACCATCTTGTCCTCAGTGAAGGCTGCTGTGTCTGTAAGCAGTGACAGGAACTGCCTTCTCTTCCTGCCATGTTCATCCCCAAGGAAGCTCGTCTCATCTCAGCATCACTTTTAATCTTTCTCCTCTCATGTCCCCACTGCAGGCTTACGCGCTGTCGTGGGAGGTCTGATCTCAAGTCTGTGAGCCTGTGAGTGTATCCGCATCTCCCTGGCACCTGTCCAGTGTGGGACTTAACCCACATCTGCATCCTCATGTGGCCTCCCAACGCTGCAGGGTGTCATAAGGAAGAGACTGGTCTCTTCCCCAGCACATGCATCTATCCTGTGCAGGCTGCCTGGATCTCACCACAGATCCTGCGGGGAGTCAATATAAACAGCAAAGAACTTGATGCTTTCCACAAAAGGCAAAATCAATGTTGCTAACTTCTCACATTAAACCTCACAAATTCCTCCATTGTCAAAGTCAATGAGGACCCTCAATCCAGTGTCCATTAGCTCTGAGTGGTCACAGAAAACAAAGTATGGCAGGAGCTTGGCATGGGAGGACTGCCATGGGAAGAAGGTCCCTTGCCTCCCTTGCAACTATGGGTGATCATCACATCCCAGCAGAAACTGACAGCCTGCCCACAACCTCTCAGTCCTTCACTCTGGAATGACTACTGAGAATCATTGAAACTACTGTTTCAATTCCTGAAAGTTTTCTCCAACTGGACATGGGAAAACTGCTGAACTCCTCCACTCTGAGCAGACCAAGAGAATTACAGACAATGTATCTTATGGGCAATTTGCCCCTTGATTCATCTACTGGGGGGGTGTGGGGGTGTGTGTGGGGTGGACTATGTTACATCTCAACACCCCACCTGAGCCTGTTTTCTACAATTTATACAATTTTTGTAACCACTCCAGGGATACTAATCACTGTCATGTAAGCTCATCAGACTTGGTTTCTTACTACTGCTGCTGTGCATGTCTCACACTTCCAAAGGTGTGTTAGAAATAAATGACCTTGCTCTTTTCCTATAGCTGCAGTCTGCCAACCCCATCTAATTCATCTTCATAAGCACTTGGCTGGCAAACAATGCCACCAAATTCCCATGGCTGTTAGGTTTCTTTTCTCCCTGTGTTGTTCAGGAGCACAGATGCGGCACAGTGTGGCAAGCATGAGTGGAGGTGGGAGCTTTGCTGAGCCACAGATGCACTCCAGGCTCCCAGTGGCACGAGAAAGGCAAGTGGGGCTGCTCACCATCTCTCAGCCGTCACTCATTCCAGTGGATTAAGACTGATTATTCCCTGGATTGGCTCCTGGGAGTTACTCATCTGTTCTCCCAAGCATGGATATTTACAACAAGCTTAGAAAGAGTTTGAAGAAAGAGGGCAGCAGGGCACTTCTCCTAGTCAGGGGAAGTGTTTGAGTCAGTTTATTACTAATGAACCGTTAGTGTCAGTTACCCACTGAGGAGGCCACATGAAGTACCCCCTGTGGGCTTACTGCTTTCAATGGCTTGTCCTTTACATAGGACCAGACTCAGCAAGATGTTTAACCTAAAGCAGGTGAGTAATCATGTGTGTCTGTTTCTAGGCTGGGATGAATGATGAAGGCACATGCTGAAATACTTTTCTGAATCAGAACTACAGCTACATTTGAAACCCTCTTTAAAATTCACCTCTGGCTATGTTCAGCTGCACGGCTGATATAAAGTGGTCTGTTTTTCAGTACTTTGCATTAAAAACAATGCTTCTGTCCAGCCACCAGAAAAATAAGACACATTACGTGCTCATCTCTTATTTTTGTAAAAAGTAATTTTGGATCCCTGAGTGTGCAAACACCAGCACCTTATTGCCGTCAAAAAACAATTAACATAACTGATAAGTGACAGGAAATAAATCAAAATATATTCAGATCTAACAGCCCCAGATCAGGAATGTAAATTATACAGTCACACATTTTTCTGTAAGATGACTTGGTTTGTTCTCTTTCTATTGTAATCAAAAGTGAATTACAATCTTGAAAGGTTCTATCTCTCCTAGATAACTGAAAAAAGCTAATTAAAAACAAAAGCCACTGATGTAATCATTGCTTAATGCTGTAAGCATAACATGACCTAATGCTATTATGAGTTCTGAACAAATTTCAATTAGAGCTCCAGCTGGTAAACAGATAAATGTGATAACAGCATTTTAATATTATATAATCACTTGTTAGTAAAGAATTTTATTTCAGCCATTCAGAAGTATGAAAAATTATTTTAGATTTAGGTATGTTTTTCAGTACTATTACAGGACAAAAAACATTTAGATCAGTAAAAATTGATAGGATCCTCCTCAGGCATGTGTTCTAGTTAATCAGTGTTTGGTTTTGTTTTTTTTTTTTATACAATTACCATTACTTTGTAGCTTGATAGTGATTTACATCATTACCAGATCAGAAAAGTAATTCAAACATATACTTCATATTCTGCACTGTAAGGAATCACTTCTAGGTTACACTGGCCTTTCGTTGCTCAAAAGACTTTGGTAATTCTTGTCTCATTGAGCTTTAGGGAATGTGGAAAGTCATGGCCTGTGACAGCAATTAAACAGGATTCCAAAACCTGTGGAAAAGCTGGGGGTGTGAAAAGAAAAGATCTCTGCAACAGGGTATGTACTGATGTAGTTCTGAGAAGTGGACAACCACGAGTCTGAGTGGATCCTTGTGATAAGTAAGGGTGGTCCATGGCCAAAGAGCTAGTGTGACTTTGGAGAGCCAGGACCGGTTTCCTGCTCTGCCAAGCTCCCAGTGAAAGTGGAATAAAATACTCAACTTGCTCATGCCTCAGTTTCCTAGGAAAGGAAGAGAAAAAAAGGACCAGAATGAAGTGTCTCTCCTGGCAACCAGGAGTGCACAGTGAAACCGCAGCCAAACTCCTGCCTTTTTCTTGAGAAGCAAAGATGAAAAGTAGCAGCTCTGGAAGGATGATCTCTCCTGCCAAGCTGGCATCATGCTTCTCTGCTGCAACCAGCGCTCAGGCCCAGCATTTAATTTCAAGACAGGTGTGGACAGGCTGGATGGTAGAATGGTGACAGCTCATTCGCCTAATCAGCATACAATTCCTCTCTCTTGTGATTTAAAACATAAATTCCATCACTGGAGGAGCATACTGCCCTGACAGCACCAAGGGAGGAAATCTACTCCAAAATTCAGACAGTAAGGGAAGGTGCAATGCAAGACTCTCCCTGTTGTGCCACTTAGCATTGTTAACCATGTCCTCATGGGACTACCTCTAACAGGGGGAGCACTTAGGATCCACCACTTGGTCTCTGTGCTGAGGGGACCTCTCTGCCACTCCGATGAAGATGATGTACATGATGTGGACACCTGTATTTCATTTGACTTCATTTGCATGCAGCAGTCCTCCTGAGTTCAGTATTTGATGGCAGAGACAACAGAATCTGTCACTATCCTCAAAATTTTTGCTATCCCTTGGTGACATGATTTTTTTCCTTCCTCCTTCAATTATCCATTTAAAATATTTATTACAAACCCTTTAGGGTTACTCTTGGAAGAGCAAGGATTAAGCTTCTGTTTTTTAAACAAGAGAAAACACATTGAAATAAATCACTTCTTTTCAGTAGCAGCACACACAAAAAAAGGAAGGAATAAAGTATGAAAATATACTATTCTTAGTTAAAAGGGCAATCACTCTTGGGACTAAAAGATCTCCTGACTAGCTGCCATGGATTCTTCATTATTTACTCATATCACAGTAGCAACTAGAGCTTTGAAACAAAATACAAGATGCAGGTGCTAAGCCCTGTAAGATGCAGTAGGAGCTTGCTGTCTACATAGGTGAAAGAACAGTCCAGGAAGTAGAATCTCATTCTGTCCATATGAGAGGCAAAAGTGTAGAGCGACAAAGTAACCTGATTGCAGAAGAGTTGGCAGATTAAGTTTGTGGTGAGATCAGCACCAAAATGATGTTATCAGACCATTTGTATTTCTATGACTTCCTCCTTCCTTCTGAAAGTTTATGTGAACATCCCAAGACCTCAATTATCACTCTGATCCCCATGTGTTATTTTATTGCCCCTTACTGAGGGGCATGTGGCATGGACCCAACAGTGAGATGCTCTTTTTAATTCAACATTTCTAAAATATGTTTTCACCTTTGAGGCAGATATCTCAGCTTCAACTATGTTTGTGGAGAAACAGTCAATACCTAGGGCATGATTCATCCAACGTAATTGCGGCTGTCTACTTTAGAATAAACTGACTAATGCCTTATGGGTGTATTGACCAGATCTCCAGTAGCTGTAACTGGAACCCAACCAACAGAGACAACCTAATTTAAAGAGATGAATAACACCCCATTCAAGCCTGTGCACAGCGATGCCTTTGCAAAAGCTGTCCTGGCTTGAACAAACACTGGTGTGTATGCCTGGTACACTTTAGGAAGTTGGGCAACTGTGGTGATGACATCCTAAATGGACGCAGGGATCTGAATAGACTGTAATAAAGTTAGTTAATGGATGACACATTTTTCTAGAGCCAACATGCAAATTGGCAAAGCAGCCTTTGGACTGCTGCAGTCTGAGTGAGGGCAGTCTTCTTCTGTGTAGTACAGGTGTATTCTTTATTGTCTGCCTTTGAAAATGGGCTTGACTCTCTTTGAACATGCCCTAGCGAAGCAGGCTGTCCAGACAACCAAAAGAAATTCAACACAGCTTGAGGGTGAATGGCAAATGGAGGACATAATTTTGACCATCTGGCCCATCAGTGTCAAACTTCACTGACTTCAGGTAAAATAAGGTTCAACTCTGCTGAACATCCATATGACTCCACTGTTTAGAAAGCCTGAAGGAAATGCTTGCAATGAGTCATGATACTGCCCACAGCTGTATTTATCTATTCTCATTCCCTTCTTCATGCTCCTTCTCCTCTCAGTGACATTTTTTTTTGTTGTTGATTTTTTTGGGTAAAATATATCCTTGCTTTAGTTTTAGATTATCAAAAAACATTGTTGTCAACCCTACACACATTAAATGCAGTACTTACAGTCAACCTTTGGAGATCCCAGACCCTTCCTAATCCCTTCTTTCAGCTCTGCTGGCACTGCCTAAACCAAAGTGACTAATGATCTTTTTTTCCCAAACAGCACTCCACCCTCAGCTGTCTCTGACATCATTGGTCTTATCAGCCATGACCCAGTTCTCTCATAGTTTCTTTCCTATCTGTAACTCTTTCTTCTCCATATTTCTCACTTGTTCCCCAAAGTGGTAATTCTGCTCTAGAAATGAAGTATTTGTGTCCCTCTGCCTGCCCTATTCATTTATCATAAAAGTACAGCAACAAATGTATTTTAGTAGAATAGAATATATGTTAGAATATATAATATATTGATGCATAGAATATATAACTCAGCAGCAGTGGCTTTATTTGACCTCACAAACATTTCTGTGCCTTGAATATGTTACAGAATTTTTATTCTATGTCCTTCTTCAAACATTTTTGATGCTTCATAAACCCCCTGAGTACCTGTGTAACCAGTCAGTGACCATAAATCACGGACAAAAACTCAGCACACTCCCTCATTCACTGAAGCTGTTTTACTACAAATTAACTTCCTCAATTCAATATTTTTTAGGGTTTTTTCCCTACCTTCACACTGGTTTCTTCAAAACCTAATTAACTGGACCTCCTTTAAACACCATTTCTTTGCCAGGGTAGTCAGACAGTGCTAAAACCACCATATTAATTGATATTGTTGAAAAGACAGCTTTTTAGGGGTCAGCAAGCCTTCCTCCAATTAATCCTTCCAGTCTTTCAACAAGGCTGTTTCTATACTCTGGAAAATGGAATAGATATATTACCATTCCCATTGTTAAATTGCTCTTACATCACTGATTCATGCATCAAATGTGGAGGTAGGCAATTATTACCATCCCTGTCTTTATCAAGGAGGAAAGAAAGGGCAGTATTCACAGGCACTGGGCATCTCCCTTAGGTTAGTCTTCCCAAGCTCCCTGTAAAGAGAGAAGCTCTTCCAAAGGGCAACATTAGAAGAGCCTGCTGAGATGAGCCTACTAAGATGAGTCAGATCATTCAGCTGGCTAAATTAGTCTCTTCAAATGAGTCAGTGGTAACACTCCTAATGGCTTCAGAGGATGTATATTCTAGCAATTAGCCACAATGTGTAACCATAGTTCTATATAATTAGCTATACAAATTGCAGCAATATACAATAGCTTGCTATGTCCTAAATAAGCAATGAATAAGTACAGTGTGACTGGAGCTCAAGGTTATTCTTGTCTTCATTTACCTCACTACAAGAAGCCTGCAGGGCTCTGATTTCCCAAGGGAGATGAAGTTTGTCTTCGTTAAACCTATTATAGCCAAATGATGACTCTTTGGGTCTGTCTTAGTATTCAACTTAAGCACCTCTTTTCTGTCTGCCTTACATTTTCCTTGATTCTTGAATCTCATTTTGTGCCATGACATTTCTGATTTTCTCCCTACATCTCATTTCTATTCTTTTTAAAAATCATATAAAGATTAACTGAAAGGGACCTCTAGAGGTCAAACCAGGGTGACATCAATGTTAGATCAGGTCCCTCTGGACCTTTCTGTTGTCTGGCTTGAATATCTTCAAGGATGGAGATTACACAGCCTCTCTTGGTCTCTGTTCTAATGTTTGACCACGCTCACTGTGAAGAATTTTTTCCTTATAGATAATTAGTATTTCTGATTTCCATTTGCTGTGCCTTATGTCTGTCAGCTCTTAGTCTGGCTTCACATCTTTTATAATTTTTCTTTAGATAGTTGAAAATATTAACCTGATTCCCTTTAGCTTTCTTTTCTTGCAGCTAAACAAGCTCAGGTTCTGGAGCCTCATCTTGTACATCATATGCTTTGATCCCTAACCATCTCAGTGGGTCTCTGATGAACTTACTTTATCTTATTGATAACTTTCTTGTACTGGGAATTCCAAAACTGACATGGTAGTGCAGACATGTACTCTTCACAAGTGCAAAATAGAGAGGAAATCAGCTTGCTCAAACTGTCAACTGTATTCTTGCATTGTGGAATTGGCATTTGTCACTGTAAGGCTGATTGTCAGACTCATGTTCAACTCATTGTCCTTCAGGACCCCAGGTTCTTTTCTGCAGGGGTGATTCCTACTCAGACCTCAGCCTGTACTGTTGCCTGAAATTATTCCAACCCACATGCAGGACTTTGCCAATGTCTTTCTTTCCAGAAACAACTTTTAAACCTTGGTCTCCAGGTATATCTGAAATACAGAGGTTCTGAGACTGCAGGTCAAATCCATCACTAATGGCTGTTGGCCTGTTGGCAGGGTTCCAGTGAAGCAAATGGAACTGACAACATTTATATAGCGAAAGATCTTGATCTTGCTTTCTTTTTAATCCTAACTAATTTTTTTCTCTGAATATCCTCCTTAACAGTATACACATCCTATCTTCATTTCTATTCTTACTGTGCTCTGTCTTCAGTATTAACTTGTGGTAATGATGTAGTTTTGTGTCTTTTTAATCTATATGAAAGGCTTGATTCATCTTTCTTCGTTCTTTAACAGGATATTTATTTCCCTCTGCATGTTGTGAATACACTGATAGATGTGTTAATTGAAATGACTGTCAGGTGAACTGAAAATTAGTGATTTCAGGTGTTCTACCTTGGAAGTGTATTCATAGTGAAGTCTAAAGCATGAAGCTCTGCAAGTTAGACTAGTTTTTACACTATAATGAAAGAGCAATTAATAATTTGCAATAAAGCACACAAGCATATGTGCATATGGATGCACACACCAGTGCACACTCATAAAGATTGATTCTAATGGTGGACAGAGTGGGCAGTTTTGTCAGTCAACTCATCTCTAATCAATCTGTCTAATGCCTTTCACAATATAATTTCATTAGAGGCTTAGAATAATCATTCACTCAACTGCTCTTCAGCTGATGGGTTTGATATGTGTTCTTTTATTGTGGGAACTAATGTGTATCCCATAAGATCAGTTCTTTTGGAACGTTTCCTATTTATTGCTTATGTGCTAAGAATATGTATTGCTTGTATTTTATAGACGTTACAGAGTGAAATCCAGTGGAGAATTTCTACAGAGTATGGTATGTAATATAGCAAAGTTCTTGTGGGGTTGAAATGGTTAGAATATTATCAACCATCTTCCCTCAATGAACCAGGTTAATTGACATCCTGCAGAAACCATTAGGCATTTTTTATTACAACTCTTTGGGCTGTATTCCACTTTTATTTAGTCCTCAGTTTTCAATGAGCTTAAAGGTAATTTGAATCAAGAAGTAGCTAGCACAAAAATCTTCCACTTTCAACAGTCTGTGTCCATCTAGAGGCAACAGGGTAGAATGGGAGGGGAGATGTAAGCAGACATGGGGAAGTTCACACTGATACAGAGGAAAACATAAAAAGAGCAGACAAATGGAAAAAGCAGCCCCCAGTAAGGAACAAGGAAACCCTTGGTCCAATGCGTCCAGTGTTCCTGTTACTACTTGTTGGTTCTTGTCCCTTAATCAATTAACTTTTTTTCCCCCCTAATTCTTCTGAAATGTCATTCTAGAAGCCCGTCTGCTTTGATAATGATGTTTACATTTCCCTCTATTTACATGCTACTTCCAGTTTGTATTTATTTGTTTTCATGTCATTAGCTGGCCTTATTCAGATGATGCACTATAGCTGCCTTGCTGAGACAACATGACACCTCCATAAATGATGTGGGTGTTTCACATGACAGAGTGACTGAAACTCCCTATAAACTGTGGGCCTGTTCAGGATCCTCCACACCCTGGTTCACTGTTTCTCAGATCAGGGCAGCTGTCCAAGGAGCTCCTTGTAGATCAGTGGAACAAAACGACTTTTCTCCGTTTGCATCAGGCAAAAAACTAGACCACAAACCCCATGTTCTCTGAGGGAACATGCCTGGTGGAGAAGGAAGAGAAGGGAGCTTTTGGTGGCTCTCTGTCCACCTGAGCAGCTTAGTGTGGGAATGCCCCTTAGCTACTGACAAGGACTGGTAGTGGTTCCAGTGCTCAGCCTTAACATGGGTCTCAGACTGTCTCTTAAGTGCTTTTTATTCCTTGAAGGTATTTACTGTCTGACAGACTTAGCAGGGACAGCAATACTTTCTCCAATATCTTTTTTCTCCTCTAGTAAGTCAGGTTCCTTTGGTAATGTTAGGATTCCTTCTCTGTGCCCATCCCAGTTTGATTAGCATTCCTGAATGTGGTTAGCTAAACTTGCACACTGCATGCCACACAAATGTCAGCAGAGCCCCACATTAATACTTCACTATCTCTCCTGATGTAACCAGTCCTGCTGGTGATGCTCAGCAACTGATGTCCAAAGCATTACTCAGTCACTTGTAAATTTTGCGGCATAGTATCCCGAGGGAAGAAGGGTAACAATAACCCTCATTATTGAACTCATGTCATACGAACTTTTGTTTATTAAACTGATACCAGATGGTTAGTGGTTCTTTGGAATTTGTTCTTTGGTCTAAGCCCCTCTTATCTTTCAGTCAGTCTGCTGTGTTGTGTACAACAATGAAAACACAGTAAGTAGCTCTTGAGTATTTATCAAACAATTTAGCATAGTCTGCTGTCAAACCAGCTGATATGACATAATTTCATTTTGGGAAGCAAAGCTTGGGTATAAACCCTGCACAGTAATCCCAGCTGCAGCAAGCAATGGCGGCTTTTAAGATTCCTGTTTCAAGTGGAGTCAATACTTGAGTTTTGCCTAAAATTAAATTTTGAAGTCAATGCAACTACCTATACATTAAGCTGGAAACTATCAAATTTGGGTGGTTTTTTTACTTACTTAAATGTTGACAGAAAATTTCCAAGCAATATTTTTCCATAGTAATACCACTTTGGTGCAACTACCAGCATATTGAAACAGAAAAGGTAACAAGGGAAGTTTCAATGTTCGGTCTCCCTCC
>JAAGNO010008263.1:26767-47568 GCA_033439905.1 Ceryle rudis
TTCCTATTATTCTTTACTAGGCTTTGTTGATGAAATACTGCTGAATTTTTCAGAGACCTCAACTCTCACTACTGAGTCCAGAGGCTCCAAATAAATCAACATGTGGGCTTTTAAATTCTATCTAAAAGGATTATAGTGGGAACTATTAAAGCACTGGGCACTTTTGAACATCTCACCCCTGTGCAGGGGCTTAAAGACAGTTGAGGTCTTCTGAAAAATTCGTTTATACCTGAAGACTCTTGGAGGTCTAGCTTCTTCACTTTTCAGTGCTTCTTTTTCTTTATCCAAAGACAGGATCCTGTGAGTTTGTAGACTGAGACCTACAAACTCCTGAGAATTGATGTGAGAGGCTAAAACATGTTAAGTGATTGCTTGCCAGAAGGCTAACTGCAGGAATGATTTATAAAACACAATTCTTGTACAAAATCTATGGTACTGCTGAATTCCCTTGCTGGAGGAATAGCAAGGGTTACATGGAACAGGTTGAAATCTGGCAGGAAAGGAAGGGATTATGGCATGCCGTGAACGACAGCAGGGAGACAGCCATGTCAAAAGTTCACATGCAATATGTGATATCAATAATTTACAAGGCACTTCCATTCCATTTTCTTTATCAACAAAGCTGTCTACAAGCCATTTGGAGGGTTCGCCTAGTTCACTGGTTTTGCTACACCACAAAGGGATGAAATATCCGTACATATAACATGATATTGTTTAATGTACACTTATCTTTACCATGACTCCAATGCAATGCAGCAGGATATATTAGCTGAATTCAGCTGTGCCAGATATCATCCCCTGACATCAGCATATCCGTGACTCTGTCATCATCACTGTGATCTCTTAACACTTTGCCTTTTTTCATCTGCCCATCCTTATGCATCAAGTGATAGGAGAGTAAACCACTTTGAATATGTGTGTTTGTGTGTGTCTGTGTCAGAGATTGCTGTGGGGGATCCTTAGGAATATAAAGAAGTTGTATTAATTGCCTAAGGCACTGGAGAAGCAGCCTGGTTTGATAAGTCTCCTAGAGACGGTTTTCAGTGAAAGGGCCTGGCATGCGGGTTTGCACTGCTTGGTTCCCTATAGCACAGAGGTATGAGGAAAGATAGATTATTTTTCCTATCTTTCCTTCTGAGTACAGTACTTGCATGGTGCACAAGATGAGATATTGATGGTCTAAGGCCAAGGCTCTCCCAAGACTGTCTCTTTGAAAACCTTATCAGTGCTCATTCTGGGTTGAATAACTGAAGAGCAGAAATTAGCATCTAGATATGTACTGGGAGGATAAAATGGTACATTACCAACTTGACCAATTGTGACATATTTAGATACAATCATTTTGAAATAGAAACATGATCTGTATAAACTGCCACAGTCTCAGCTATTTTAGGCAGTTTTAATTAGGAGAAGAAACTGGAGATAGGGATCGTGAGTGCAGCTCTGTGCATTTACAAGAATGCACTAAACCTGTTATCCTGTTATGGGAGCAATCAGAGATGGTTTCCAGTCCCAGCTCAACAACCCTAGCCTAACCCCTATGTTCTGGGACCCTCTCTGACCTCTTCTCATCCTAGCCAGCTTATTCTAGCTGACTTGCTCAGCTTATTCAGTTTTCCATATGATATTCCTGTGCTGCACTCTCCTACACGCACTCACTCAGAGACACACACCCACACACCCTTCCCATAATAATAGTCACTGAAATCTGACTGCTCAGAGCACCGAAACTTTGTGTTGGGTGGATATGTGTGCTTCACTCTCTTACCTTCATACCTGAAAAGGAGAGGCATAATATCTGTTAGGCATTTAAAGGTTCAAATTGACCTAAAGCAAACTTTATGTCACAGTTTAGGGTCAGGGTGGCCCCTTAGACCTATTACAGACGTTCTCTGTTAACACCCCTCCCTCCCAAAGGGGCAGAGAAAGGGGATAAGGCAGAGAGACTTAGTGGTTAGAAAAAGAAACTAGAACAGATTTAATGAAAATGAAAATAATAATAATGGAATATGTACAAATATATACAAAACCAGTATCAAACCCAACCCCCCTGATGGTAATTACATCACCGTCACCACTGATGCTGTGGAGCAGGTACTGGGGGTGCCCCAGACTGGGCCCTGCAGCAGATGGGAGCTGTGTTCAGGAGCTGGATTCTGGTACTGGATTCAGGAACATACTGATTGGGATCGAAGGCAGAATGGACAGAGTCCTCCTGGGATGCTCTGAGGAAGGAACTGGAAGAGGACCTGAGCCAAGCCAAGCAAAGCTGGCAAAGCTGTCCAAGAGGGGAAAAGAGCCTGGGAGCCCCCAGAGAGAGCTACAGACCCTCCAGATCTCTCAGCTTTATACCAAATAATATGACATATATGGGATGGAATACCTCGTTGGTCAGTTTGGGGTCACCTGCCCTGTCCAATCCTCCCTGCAGGTGTGGCCTTTCACTTTCCTGCACCTCCCACTGTGGTACACAAGATCCAGCAGTGGCCTTGGTCTGCACACTCATCCTTGGTAGCAACTCTAAACATGGGGTGTGATCACTGCCAGCAGCAGACACTGCCTGGGAAAACAGGCTGCTGAATTCAGAAAGTGCAGTTAGTTACAAGAACTGAATTGAAAAGTAAAATCACTGAACAGAATTAGTTCTGTTCTCAATCCAACCAGGACACCTTAACAGGGAGGAAGTAGACAGGGAGGAAAATCTCCTGCTCCAGAGGAAAATCTCCTTCTGCTCCCTCCTTCCTCCCCCTGCTTATTCATCTACCTTACACGAGGCAACTCTCCCTTCTTTAATGAATTCTTTTCCCAATGAAATTGCAACCTGAGAGGCTGACCCTTGGGTAGTACCAAGGAAACTGGGTCACCTCTGTTAAAAGCAGACAAGCAGGATGAATCTGCACGTGTTCACATATTAGTTCCCAGAGGTGTCCCAAACCCTCCTTGTTACTCTGTATAGACATGTCTAGTGTGGGTCCTCAAGGTTTCTTCAAAGATAGAGGTAGTCACCTGTGTTCCTATGAGACTCTGGAGATGTTGCAAGATGGCAGTGAGTAAAACCAGAGAGCCATGAAGACTGTGAAGAGAGGATCTCTGTGTTTGGTGGGAGCAGGCAGAGTAGATGAACAGGGTTAAATAGCAAACACCAATTTCCCTGGAAAATAATATTCTGCCTCTGTGTACAGCCATATTATGGCATCCCTGATCTTGCCTTCTAATGCCACACATATATCATTATCTGACCACTTGTTTCCTATCAAAAGATGACCTTGAAAGAGTAAAAAGGAGGAAACAAACATAAAGAAAAGTCAGGGAGGTTTTCTGGCCAGCAGGATAAAAAAATTACGCATATAATAATCCTCTTCAGTCCTGATGATCCAATCTGTGAAGTGATTCAGCCTGGCACTGCTCTGCTTGCTGCCATGGAGCTACTGTAGCTGAGACCACATGGGGCCTGGCCTTTTGCTCCCAGCATCTGCTGGTGTGACACAGAGTGACAGGGAGGACAAAAAGAGCATTCAAGCAAGCGTTCAACACCTTGCTCTGTTCTCACCAGCATGGAGGTCCTGGCGAATTCATGAGGAGTTTTAGAAAAGTCAGGAGGATTGGGGTCCCTGGTGTCAATAGACCTGTTTAAGACACTGAACCTTGATTTCTGGTTGAGTTGATTTAACAGTAAGTTCAGAGTAACTAGGTGTAATTGAGACCTGGCCTTCTGGATCTGTCTGAAACCAATCAGCACCACTTCTTCAGCAGTTTGTTATTTGTAAGGAGTCACATGAGCATAAGGATGAGCAGAGCATGCCAACCCTGGGTGCCCACAGCCCATGCATGTCTCCCACAGCAGCTCAGGGCTAATGCATGGGGAGAAATGCAAGACAAAGAAAATAATTTTTTTTCTTCCCCAGGATACCCTCTCAACTTCCATATGACTTAAAATATAAATCCTGCTTTGGGCTTCATTATTCCATTTGCTTACTTTCCCAGGAAATTTCCAGATGAAGTGCATCTTTTTTTGACAGTCAAGAGGTTAGGCTCACAAATGAGGCAGATCTGGCAGGCTTGTCCTCCCTGCTTACTGACCTAAAACTCCCTATGGCATTTGCCACTTCTCCATCACTGCTGGTTTAGCTTTTTTTTTTTTTCTTATGCAGCAGTAATTATTGTTTCACCAAACAAAAAACAGTCTCAGAGATCTCTGTCTGGGTGGTTGCATTTCACATTGAGAAAACTGACTCACATGGTGCCAGAATAAGGAAGAATTCCTCTGCTAGTGACTAATTATATTACCTAGTGCATATTGCGAGCCAACCCTGTTAGACGAAACTTTGAACTATTCACAGTCATGCCCTCTAATGGGGTCCCTAGCTATTGCAGGCCTCCTGACCTAAGGAGGTCATTAATTAATGTCTACATTTCTGCATGTATTTAAGTATGAATAAAATCTGGTCATTCTGAAATGAAAATCCAGTGTCTTTCACCAGCATATATTTGCACTTACTTAATGATAGAAAGACATACAGTAGAGAGACCTTTTAAACATATAGATACACTGCAAATTAGGTTTAATCTTTTACAGTTTGCCTAGGATTTATTTTTTTCCCCCATGTACTTGATTCATTAAAAGTTTGCTACATGTCATTGTAGGCATTGCTGATGTGAGTTGTTTGAGTACAGGAAGTTCACGTTGTTTTATGAAAACTAGTTTGCTGGAAACAATAGATACTATTCTTCAGCTTTGACTATCACCAATAATTATATCCTGGCTACTATGCAAATATCTCATGCCCTGATTTCCACACTTGTTCATTTCACACGTAAGCTCATTACATTTTAGGTGTATATTTAAAGGTCCTGCAAATATCTGAAAGCAAGATGCCCAAAAACTTTATAAATGAGAAGTTTGCTTCACTGGGAAATTCCACTTTCTACTGCAGAGATGGTTTGCAATCCACAGCTATTTTTTCCTTAGGCTGTTCAGAAAGGACTCCACAGCTGGGCACAAGGCCAGACTTTGATCCCAGTCTCTTTATTGGTTTCAACTGAATAACTTCAGATTTCAACTGGTTCTCTGGCAAACTGAGCCTGTCCTTTCACTCAAGTGTCATTTCAGTGTTCAGCTGCTAAGGGGAAAAGCACAAGAAAATAACCCTATTTTTCATTTGACACCTAACTTGTTACCTCCCTTCACCAAAAAAAAACCCAAATCAAGAATGGCATGGCACATATCCCCTCTCTATTTCCAGTCACTGCTGAGCGTAAAGGCATATACAAACTTCATTGCACAATGTCTGTGTTTTTAGAGGCTTGTGAAGTGTCCCCCTCACAAATCGCTTGCAGGTTCAGAGCGCAAAGAGAAGGTTACGTAAGAATTACAATGTTCTTTGTACTATACCCAAGGGCTGACCCCAGTCTGTCACGTGACATTGTCATCTGTTTTGCAGATCACCTTTCTGGCCAAGCCCTGCCTTCATTTGCAGTCATACAGCCCTAATGATGTTTATGCATGTGACTAAAGCCAAAACTTAGGCTGCAGTAACAGTGGCTGCAGTTTTGAGCAAATCTTTTTCAGTTTTTGAAGAAAGATGATCATAAGGCTCTAGATGGATTCTTAGTGTTTGGAGCAGGACTTTGCTGTCCACTCAAGAGGATTTACAAAGTTGTTTGACATGGTGCACAGCTGATGGGTTTTCTAACAAAGACTCAGTAAGCAAAAATAAAAAATATATAAAATGCAGTTCACATATTCTTATTTCTTTTCTCCTTCCTGTCCCCTCCTCCTCCTGGAAATACCTAAACACCAGAGTCATGATGAGGGCAGCATCCCCTTTGCACTGTAGGGCTGTGCACTGAAGTGTATCTGACCATTTGTCTAAGCTTCTGAAACCATAACAGGGACAGGAATGTGGGAGGAGGAAACTAGCCTGTAGGCTCCTCCAAAGACCCTTCTCCCGTCACTACTGACAGGCAAACCTGCCTTTTTGCTTATCCTGCACTGCCTTTCTGGATCAAACAGTGAAGAAATGTCAGCCAGAGGCCCCAGAACAAGCTCAGTTGCTGGCTCCTTCACAGCTCTTACCTTTCAGGAATGGCAAAGGCCTTGCACAGAGATTTCTTTGTATTGGTCTAAGCCCAGAGTGTGAGTTTTGCGAATCAGCCTGGGTCCTGATGAGAAACCCACTGTAGGTGTTGCTTTGGCTACCGTAGCCATAGTGCCTTGAGATTTCCAGAGTCAGTGGCATATAAGTGAGAACTAACTTTTGTTTTCAAGGATTTGTGACCATAATAATAATCATAATAATCCTCTGATTCTTGATTGTGTCTGTGCTTTCCTAACCAGCTTGGAGAATTCAGCTACTGTTGTTCTTTCTTGCCACACTGCAGTCAGGCTTGTAGGGCTGGAGCATCAGACTTGGGGTGCCAATGGCAACGTCCCACCTGGACACCTCCACACTCCAGAGATGACAGCTTTAGATATGTCTCTCTTTAATCCAGATTCATACAGGCACAGAGGGAACTGGAAGGTGTTTTCTTCCAGTGATAGGAGCTGGTTTGTGGTGCAGTCCCTTTGTGAGCTGGGCAGTACCACCACTGCCTCAAGCTTATTCAACATTTGTGGGCTCTAAATCTAAATTCAGAGGTTGTTGCCATTGAGTTTACACTGCTCAGAATGAAGCAGAACGACCCCTCAGTGCCTTTGGCAACTCTAGGTATACAACCCTGCCCCAGAGATTATCTGCCTTAATGTTAAACATGGCAGACATGCTGGCAGCTCAGGGAAGGTGATAGTGCATTATCAGCAATGCCAGAAGATGCTGAAGGGAACACACAATGAGGCATCATTTGGTTTACAACAGCCCTTCTGGAAGCATAGCGATCTATCGCAGAGTGACTATCTCTGCTCTTGGATCAGCACAAAGAAAGGTTAAGGCAGCGCAGTTAGGTAATTGGCTGGTGTCACATAAATTGAAGCTTAGAAAGCTGGGGGAAGCAAAACAAAGCCAGACCAGAAGACACAGCAAGTAAACTCCTTTAAAGAATGCATGGAACAAATACTTAGCCTTCCTGCAACCCTATGAAACCTAATCAAGATTAATTACTATGTCTTACTTTAAAAATTTCCATTAACCAATGTCCATTTTTTTCTGACAGATTCCCTCCTGATACATGTATATAGTTGAGGCATCCAGGTTTCAAGCCAAAAGGCTTTTTCTAATGCAAAAAGCCCCGATACAGTAAAATAAAAATAGATCCTGTATTTTAGTTCCAAACATCTTTTTTCCTGATTAATTTTGAGCCCCACTAAACACATTCATGTGAAGGAAAATAAATACCACTCTCTGTTTAATCCAGGACAGCAAACCAGCTGAACTGGTTCTCACTGCAATGTCTGGACACCAAACTGGGCCTTTCCCAGGAGGGTATCCCAGCACTTCAGAGACTTCAGTGTGGTCAGTTTAACAGTAAACCCACAGATCATAAAAATGATAGGGATTTGACTCCTGTCCTGGATGGCAGGCTTTCTACTTTGGTCAATCCAGCTGGTAAATAGGCTTCAGTGGAAAAAGCAGTGGTCCTGTCCTTGTTCAGTGCTAGTACAAAAGTACATGTATGTGCACCTAGATTTAGTACAGACTGATCAAAACAGAAAGGCAAACTAACGCTTAACAAAGAGCCCTTCCTGGGCAACAGATATTAGGAACTCATAAATTCCTAATTTCCAGTCCTGTGATTAGTCTACTCCTTTATCTATGCAACAGAAATCTCCAACCCACAGAATTCAAGCTAACAGTAATAATGAAAATATTGTGGGAAGTGAAGTCCTTTAACTGGCATAACAAATATATTCAGAAAAAATGATGCAAGGAGACTTTTTTCTCAGACAATGCACAATTAGCCTGAGGAACTCATTACCATAAGATATAAACTTTAAGGAGCATCATGAAGTTCAGAAACAGATTGTTTGTACAGAAGACAGTAATATCCAGTATTAATGGTAAACAGTTGCTTAGTTG
Organism: Ceryle rudis; assembly: GCA_033439905.1. Lineage (NCBI taxonomy): Eukaryota > Metazoa > Chordata > Aves > Coraciiformes > Cerylidae > Ceryle > Ceryle rudis. The sequence continues at coordinate 34,780 of JAAGNO010008263.1, forward strand.
CAAGTCCTACATTTTTTCCCCAAATATTGACAGTCAAGAACCTTCCTTCTGGGCAAATTTCATGCTTCTTTCCTCTGAAACTGATGGTGCTGGCTGCAGCTTTTTCTAGGATACTCAGTTAAGTGAACTGCAGGGATAGGATTGCTCTCATTTAATTTTATCCTTGTAGTAACTGGTATCCGGTTTAAGCTGGCATTCTGGGTGTCATCTCAAGTCAGCACACAGACACAGATACCTCCAGGTAGTGACTCACGCAACTTCTAGATAGTAGGTATGTTTGGGATGAGCCATCTCTTGGTGTCCCCATGTATCTCCTGATAAGAGAGGGAAATTGGAGATGGGAGACAGCTCCAGAAATTGGAGATGGGAGACAGCTCCAGATTGCCACATCTACAGGTGGACGTCTCTACCTGCATTAGATGTTGGAGCTCCCACCGAAGGCAGAGGAGATTTAGTCACTGATTCACATCCCCAGGCAGAAAGGACCATGAAGGCAGTGACAGGATTGTCTTCTTGTTCAACTTGGGACGCCCATCAGTTTTGTAGGCATGCCAGGTGTAACTAAGACATTTCTAGGCAGGGTATTCTTCACAAAGGATGGCCTCCTTTCACTGGGGTTGCCAAACAGCTTTCAGATGTTAGCCAAAAAGTAACTCACCATCTGGCAGGGCTGGGTTGTAGAGGCTGGTTAGAAACAACTACTTTGGAGCAGCTGCAGACTGGCCCTTGCTCAGTGCCAATTTCAGCAGCAGCACAGCACCAGGGGGTAGAGCAGCCTGCAACCAGTGAGGGCCATGAGACATAGAAATCTGCATTGAAGGGCTTGCTCTCAGCTCTGATTTTGGCAAACATTTTCCTCCTAACCCAGATACAAAGTCAAACTAGTAACAACTTGAAAGGATAACATCCATCAGAACTAATAAGCGCTAATCTAGCATGGAAGAGATAGCAACCAACTGAGTCGACAGGCAGAGAGAGGAACAAAGTCTGGCTACAGCACACTGAGAACCTATACAATTATAATTCATAAATTATAAAACAGCTCACTACAGAATAAGGATACAGCCACAGTAACAATTCTAATAAATATTTGAAACAATGCTTTGATTTGGTTAGTGTTAAAAAAATATGACTACAACTCAATGCTTCCTCAATGCTTCATACCTTGCCACAAATTAAAAAAAAAGGAAAAAAAAAAAAATCCTTACCTGACTCTTCTGTTACTAATCAGAAAGGCTTTCTTCTAGACAATCCATTTATTTAAGGAATTGACAGACGGTTGGCTGCGTATATGTGTCACAATTTTGAAACTGTCAGAGCTGCACTTATGCTTATTCACTAATCATTCCCATGTACCTACAAGCTACATTTTTAAATGGTATGGATGAATAATCTCTTTGCCCTTCTAGAGGGTTTTTTATGGCTTTTCTAAGCTGTGCATCTATTTTCACTTGACTTTAAAGTAATCAATATGCTGGCACAAAGGCTTTGGGATAATTCATAGCAACAATCTGTAGCAACTTACAGACTGATTTGGTTCCTTTAAATTGTCCTGATGAAAACATTACTAGAAGATTCCAAATGCCTAGAGTTACCAAAAAAGAAGAAAGAAATGGAAGAAAAAAGAAAAGAAAACACAAAGAAAATATTCTGTATGTTATGTATGTTCTGTCTGTATTCTGTATGCTCCCTCAGGAGAGAAATTCTTTTCTCCTTAGTAAGGATTTAAGTCAAGTATGACCATTTAGTTTTCATGGAGGCCTTCCAAATTTCCTCCAGGGTCACACACTAAGAATTTAGCCCCAGAAGTAAACCCTTCTCAATGGCATGGATTTCAAAGATGTAGGGAAATGAGTACTGACTCTTAGGTCAGTTGCTCTGGTCACAAGGAAAGGAAAAGAGGGCCACAAACTCCTGCATTCAGCTTTTATTGATGCTTTGTACTGAGCCTTTTGGGAGCTGCGTTGGCAAAGAGAAGCAGCTCCTGTTGGGGACCACTCTGTATGGGAGTATATACGCAAAAACTGGAAAGGGAGTAATAGCAGAGCACTCCCTAGCCTGCTGTTAGTGGGGTACCTGGCACCTGATATTTCTATATATAGGAGATTATTGCACTAAACCCACTGAAATCAGACTCGTATATGAGGAATAAACAAGACATGTTGCTTTTGCTATTGCTATTACCTCACCCATTGCACAGCATAAATTAATCGGTTGATGGATTTTCCTGACTAACGTGAGTTTTAAAGAAGCAAAACATTGCATCTGTGTTGGCTGGGTAACAATGGCTTTTTGTCGAGGCTCTGTTCTTGCCAATGTCTCCAGTAGTCATGACACAGTCATTTTGCAATGTGCACCAGCACACTGGAGGCAGGTTTGCTTCCAGGCTCTCTGAAGCTTTATCAGGATAAGATAAGTACTGGGCAGCACAGTGGTGTCCCTTACACCAAGAGCAGTGAGGGATTCAAATCAATCCTGCTAAAGACATGGGCAATTGGTGTAAGGGAAAGGCATCTGTAGTAGATCAGTAGCACATCTGTGGTACATCAGACCTTTCTTAGCTAAGGTCTCAGAGCATGGACAGACATTACAATAGGTCCAAGCAGTGAGGATATCTGATTTTCCTTTTCTGGATATGCATGGAGACCTCCACAGCTGCTTAATCCACTCCCCTTCTGCATCCTCTCTGCTTGTCCTGGAGAAGAGGTAGAGCTGAGAAGGAAGGATGTGGGTCAGAGATTTGGCATTTACACACTATCCTTCTTCACCTTGATCTCCCCTGATATTGTGCAGCAAAGGTAATTCTGACCCTGGAACTACATGGCAAACAGTTTCCCTACAAATGTGAAGGCAAGAGTTTTGGGGGTTTTTTTAACACCGAGGAAGCTGAGGATTTTAGTGCAGCCGGTCTTGGATTTCATCAAATACTTACTGAATCTTATGTTCAAGAGCACTGGCTGTCCTGTCATCTCAGAGAAAATTTGTGCTGACAAACGGTGCCACTGGTTGTGCACACAGTCCAAACAACTTATCAGACACTACAACAATATTTGATAGCAGGCAATATAGCTTTGCTTTTTCTTATTTGTAGTTCTTATAATTTATTACTGATATTGGCACATCTGACATAATGCCCAGCTAGTCCGTGCTCTGGAGGAAGAAACCTGTCATAGGCCATGGGGACGGTAGCAGGGGGAAATAATGAGCAAAATGGAGGTGATCTGTGCCTGCTGGAGCTAACAAGCTGAGTGAGGGCAAGTTGGTGATTCACTGCATTCAGGGGAGGCACCTTAGAACTGAGATAGGGTACTGGTAGGTCCTAGATTGATGTGTAAAACCATACTGGATATTAGGCTTAAGAAACAAAGAGTTATAAATTGGAAGATGTAAAGTTGCAGAAGGGGAAGCCAGTAAATCTATTACTGAAAGTGAGATGGACTGCTGCACCGAGTCCCCCTTACAACATCTACAGGTGCTGCTGAACTGCGGGTCTGAATATCAGCTTGGCAAGAGACCGAGCTGCTTTCTCCCCCCAGGCAAGGACAGACAGAAGTGCAGATGAAACCATCACGATCTCAGGGCCCCAGAGTGAGGACAGCAAGAAAGCAGTATCCTACCTATTACAGAGCGAGAAGCTTTTCTGGGCACAGGGGTTACATAAAGTTTAGTGGCTTGATTATATTGTATTGCTGGGGAGTGAGAACAACTGGTGTGGGACATTTCAAATCTGTATTGATGATGTCTTGGTCCCTAAGTCTCTGAAACTGTGTGGCTCCACGAACAAAACCCTCCAGGGATGATCCCTGGCTAGTGCTAGCTGTGAGCTGTGCCTAGGAATGGTTTGGGAAGGTGTTAGTTGCCCTAGATCTGGATCAGGCTGGGAGCTACTGTAGCACAGTACCAGAGTACAGAAAGCTCCATTCCAGCATGGGGGTATTCCCTGTATTTTTCAGATAAGGTAATTATTCCTGAGCCTCTCCTTGGTTTGAAATAACCAGCCTCAACAAGGATCCTTATTTCTGTACAGTCTCACTCTGACTATCTGTATGTTGTTACTACTGCTCTTCAAAAAAACCCAGACCCAACACATGGGGGGGACATGGACACAGAGGCAAAACACCCCCATTTGATCATGATAGTTAATAAAGCTGTGTAAGCAATTTATTCCTAAGAACACACATTAGAAATATCTCTGTTTGGATTAGTCAGCTGTCCACTATCTGTTCATGATTTCTAGAAAAAAACAATCTGTTAGTCACAGGCACCTGACAAATGGTTTGCATACAATAAAGCTTAGCATGGGGGAGTTGTCAGCTGGTTTGCACACAGAGTTCATTATTCACTGTATCGTGGGACTAGCCACTTCTAACAAGTGATACAATTCCTTCTTGTTATTTACATGGAGAAACTATAAACAGGAGAAAAACAAATGGATACATATCTATATACATATATGTTAGTAAGAATGCTAAATAACTAACTGTATTTCTGCAGCTGTTCGTTTTTGCAACTCCCCAGGTATCTTTGAAAAGACAGCTGAATAATTAACAGCGATGACTCACAGCACATGGTCATGAGCATGGCCTTCTATTTATAGCAATATTTCTAAATTCATCTTCTTAATAACAGCAGTAGCAGCTGAAAAAAAAAAATGCTGCATTAGACATTCCTTTGGATAAACTTATCCACATAGTAGCACTTTTCTTCATTGCCACTGCTCTCAACCCATGAGAAACTCATAGGAAGAAAAATGTAATATCAAGACTCCAAATTTTTCAGAGTCAACAAGTGTAGTTAGCCACTAACATGCTCATTGAAATTAATGAGTTGTGTTGCTAAATTCCCTAGTAAGCTTTGAGACAAATCAAACAAGATGTTTTTAATCTGTACACAACTGCATGACTAATTCTGATACACTGTCTGAGATCCTCAACACAGATTTTTGCTCCACATTCCCTCCTGTTTCTTTCACTCGTCTAACCTTTCTGTGCTCTGCCTCAGCATTCTATTCATGTGCTAAGTAATGTGTTTTCTTATATCAGATACTATGGTCTTGTATCACTTTATCTCAATTTTAGTGGCAATCAATTGAAGTTATAGAGAGATATAAGGCCTCTGCATCACCCTGCTATCAGATCCACTTTGCTGTTTATCAATTAAAGGTCAGACACAGGTTAGTGAGAAAAAACTCTCTGAAATGCTGGTCTAATAGCATTATTACAGCTTGTGATTTGGCATTGGGTTAGCAGTATGTCAGCTGTGCAGCACAGTGTATAGAAATGGAAGAGAAATGGTAGGTTTTGATGCTAAGAAGCAAACTCTGGAGCTAAAATAGACATAGATAAATAAACATTTCCCAAGTTTTGGGGACAAACCTTTTGTAAAAATAAAGTAAATTCTGATACCACTGCTTCCACTGATTTTGCTAAAAGAGACAGACAGAGGTTTGTGTGGGAATGTAGAGATATTTGGCTTTGCTGGTGTTATCAGGGCTCTGCAAAATGAAAGCAGCTGGAACAACCCCCATTGTTGAATAATTTGCCACAGGGCTCATTTGCAAATCCCACTCAATCTACAGGGAGGTCAGGGCCATCTGTACCAAGCACAGATGCCCCTGCTGCAGAGTATCAGCCAGTTTGTCCTCGTCCCTAGCAGGGGTCCTGCCACCATGTCCTCCTTGCCCAAATCCCCTCAGAAGTGGGAACAAGCCCACGAAGAAGAAAAGAGAGGTTGTGCCACTTTTTCCTCTTAAACTCCATTGCACTGATCACATTGGTGAACACAGGACTGGAGCCTGCAGGGCTGCCCTAAGCCTCATGGTGATGAGACAGTGGCCCAGATTGTCCAGAGAGGTGGTAGATGCCCCATCCCTGGAAACATTCAACGTCAGGTTGGATGGGGCTCTGAGCAGCCTGATCTAGTTGAAGATGTCTCTGCTCACTGCAGGGTGTTGGACTAGATGACTTTTAAAGGTCCGTTATAATCTAAATTATTCTATGAATCTATCATTCTATGATTGTCATCCTTTACTACAGAGCTGCAACTGCCACCAGTGCTGAGGACCAGCTTCATGACAGCCCTTTAAAGCATCCATGCCAGGACTGATGGTGACAAGCCCCTGTCCCCCTTCAAATACTGTCTCCTCAGCCTTATCAAAACCCTGTAAGAGGTGAGGGAGGCATGATTTACCATTACAAGTGCTATGTTACTATGTCCCTGTCACATTAAACACTTCTCGGTGCTTTAGAGCTCTGCCTTCAGAAATGTTAACAGCTATTTCTCTTGTCACAGCTGTAATGGTCCTGGCTTGGTGTTGGACACTGCAGCTGTGAGGGGTAGTAGCTGCTGTTAATGATCCACTGTACTGGAGTGTTGCAGCTTTTGTACTCCAGGCTTTTGTTCACCCCTGATCCTTAGATAAATAGGCTATCTGCTTCTTGTGATTTATTGCAGTTTGTTTAGATTCTTCATTAGTTGCTGCTCACTCCTTCTTCCTTGTAATGGATGTGATTGCAGCTCATTGGGAGAGAGGGTTCTGGTCTTTTCTCGGTGGTGTCAGAGCCCTGGTAGGAGCTGGAGGCATCACCAGCGCTGCGGGCAACAGAAAGAGCAAATTCCTCTGCATTGTGTCTCAGTCCATCCTGTTACAGGTCAGATGCATGGAAATGCTGCCCCATGACTCAATCTCTGTTAATTGCACCCATAGACACAAGCATAGTACAAGTGGATTTCTTCACCAGAGGGCTCAGGTTCAGACCTTAGGCACAACCAACAATAGAAGCATCTCAGATAACAGGTCATGTTGGGGAATGCCAGCATCAGAAAATCCTGCCTATCACCCTCCCTTGTGCCTGACTGGAGAGCTGTCTGTAACTGGCTTATTGAACTGACTGGTGTAAGAAAAAGCAATTTTTCCAAAGTTGTACTGACCAGGAACTCACTAAACAAGCATTGCTGATGAATCCTCCTTATCATCAAGCTGTGGTCTTGGTTTGGCCAGTCCTTTTGCCAGCCTAATGTGTAGTTAATCTGAGGACCACACAACAACACACTGCAGGGATAGTAGAGATGGCATTCACAGGCCCTTCACTGTCTGCTGTGGAAGCTAGGGGAGATACTTCCTGATGATACCTGTCTGATTATGTGTACTTAGTCAATAAGCCTGAGTTCCATCGTGCATGACTATGCATGATGTGACATATTCAGGCAGGTTCTATCTGGCAGATGTGTTGCCATGTAGTCACCAAGCTTAGCTTCTTGGAAGTAAGGAAAAGGATCTGGGATCCTTCTGTCATCAGTGGATTTGAGCAGACACTTTTCTGTCCGTGGACTCAAAATGGCTTGTGGAAGGCTGCAGGATTTACAAACCCAGTAAGAAAACCTGTGAGGACTCAATTATGGCAAGTTATTGGTTGACAATAAAATGACTCTAAAGAAATTCCTCTTTCCCTGATGTATTTGAGGAGGAACGCTTGTATTTTTGGCATCAGGTAAATACAAAATGGAAGGGGAAAGGAAAGGGAAAAAGAATAATGCTTTGGAAAGAAGCATCTGACAAGTAGGCTGGGGAGTGTTAGTGTGGATGGTTTGCTGTGTTAAAGGAAGCCAGCTGTGTAAATTAGGATTTAGCTCTGCCAATCCAGGAAAAGATGATGTCTCACTGTTAGTTTGTTTTGCATTTTTCATAGAAGCAAATCAGTAAACACAGCCATATGCATGGGGAAATCTTTTCTTCCATGTGAAAAAAGTCACAATGTACACAGCTGTACCTCAGCACTGCCTGGTTCTTCACACCTTTTACGTTAAGGATGGCTATCACTTTGAAAATAACCACCTAGATTCCTAGAGTAATTCACTTGGGAAATGATAGAACAATATAATGTCAATCTATCAAAATTACTCAAGCAAGTCTAAAGAACTAAATGGAAAACATCATCCTTTCTTCAGGACTTTTGAACCACCCCTACATTTCTGCAGCAAGGAGATAATTTTCTATTAGATATTACAGCTGAGGCTGTTAAGTTCCATCACGTTACCCTAATGGCATCTTAGAATGAATTATTCTGAACCATCCTCAGAATTATTCTTAATGCAAAGGTTCATGACAAAAGAAGGACCTAGCATTTTATTTTTCCTATTCTGAAACTACTTTTTCTGCCTGCTGCCTTTGGTAGTTAATCACCTCAAAGCCTTTGTGAGAAACCTGTTGTATGCTGCACCAAGTCTATCGATAGCACTTGGGACAGTCAGTGTTCAGAGCTGGCTGATGGGATAACTATCATGGCAAGGTCCTGCTTTGTCTTTCATATAGGTACAAATGAGGATTGAATTTGTTGCACTGTATGACTTTGGTATACCAGTTTAAAACTAGGATCTGACAAGAATGCCATGAGGTCATCTCTACACTAATTCCCCAGCAGACATGAGTGTCTGTTTGTTCATTATTCCCCTTATTGCACTGATAAGGATAGATAGGCAGGTACTGTATAGAACTAAATCTTATTTATCAGCAAAATTGCTGGCCTTCTGGTGAGCGGCTAACAGAACATGTTTACAACAGAGAATATGAATACCTCAGTAAACTATACAGAAAAAAAAAATCTACTCTATAAGGTACCAGTTATGAAAACAGAATTGTCCAGAATAAAATTCTTCCTCCCAAACAGCAGATCTACCCCTGGAAAAAAACATGTCCCAGCGCTCTCAGCAGAACAAAAGATCAGAGATGGAAAAGATTTATCAATTCATCCAGCCCATCTTCCTGATAATCATAGAATCATAGAATCATAGAATGTTAAGGGCTGGAAGGGACCTTGAAAGGTCATCTAGTCCAACCCCCCTGTCAGAGCAGGATCACCTACACTAGGTCACCCAGGAACGCATCCAGGCGGGTCTTGAATATCTCCAGAGAGGGAGACTCCACAACCACCCTGGGCAGCCTCTTCCAGTGTTCCATCACCCTCACTGTGAAAAAATTTCTCCTTATGTTTCTGTGAAAGTTCCTATGCCTCAGCTTCCACCCATTACCCCTCGTCCTATCATCAGGCATCACTGAGAAGAGCCATAATAGAGCACTAGTTTCCTAAAGTGTATTTTTCCTGGTGTTTTGACTAGTTTTAGAACACCTAAGTGATGGATGGTGTTTTTATCATTAACCTTAGGAAACGATTCCAAAGTCTAACAAATGTCAGTGTCAGGCTTCTCCACTTTAGTGCCTCTGCTTTGTCAGTAATTTCATAGGCTTATACTGGTGTTTTTTTCACCGAAGTGTAGACTCCTACTGAGTTTAAGAAAAGGATTAGCTATTGCAGATAGATCTTGACTATCCATCTTCATGCAGGTAGATTGCTTCTCCTGCAAAGCAGTCTTTTGGAAATCTGAGAGTATTTCTTCACCACAGTGAGCAAGGGGAAATTCCAGGCTAGCCCTGAACTGCAAATTATTGCTGTGCCAGCAGAGTTGCAGAAAATTACCTTGTCTGTGATCCCAGTGCATTATAATGGGAAATAAAACTTGGGATAAAGCTTAACTTCTGCAGCCACAGAGGTGGACCAACTTGGCATTGCAATGGACAGGCAACACACACTGCCAGGGTTTATCTCTCAGCTGCTAAGGTGGAAACATTTCACAACATGTCAATCATAATGTCTGACTGTTCTTTGCCTTTTTTTCCATTGATTTAAACATTTGGTTATCTTTCAAGAGCACTCTTCACTCCAAGGGCTTCGGACACTGTGATAGAAGAGCCAGTCACCAATGGTCAGAAAAGATGAATATAGCCTGGAAAGGGACAGAAAAGGACTGTGGAAATAGAGAGCTCAGTGTGCTCTGCAGGCATCATGAAGGCTGATGGGATACAGTCTCTGTCCATCCATGCAGCATGAAAGCAAACATCAAGAAGAAGATAGGTGCTGCTTGGCCTTCAGAACAACACTATCATGAAAACAATGGGCAAAGGCTGGTTGTGAATATATTGATGTTGGAAAATAGATGTATTCTCTTCATATGGGGAGGACAGAAAAATGTTTTTAGAAGGCAGTTCAGCTATTCTTGGAGAGGGGTTGCCTGATCTGTGAGAAATGGGAAGGAATGCCCTCTCTAGCCAGTTAAGTTAGTTAAAGGACTGAAATTTCTAAGTTAGTTTCTGTTAGCATAACCCAAATGGAACAAAACAAAGATTCACACTCCCCTCTTTCACTGCTTCACAGATCAACTCACATTAGTAAACACAAATTTCCATTTAATTAAATCCATTCGATGCAAAATTGTTTCCCTGTTGCTCAGAGGACAATGCAACTTTTCACAGTACACAGGCTTCATTTAACATATCATTTGCAGCAAGGTTTGATTTTTGTAAAGTAGAACAGAGTTTCCAGTAGATTGTCACAATTTCAAACACACTCCTGCTGTGTCTACAATGTGTGCAGAAGATGTCACTGAAAATTTTGACTCCTGAAGAAAATCAAAAGAAATATTTTGAACGAGTTCATTTTTCATTAACAATTTGCTCTGTGGTCCTTGAGTTTCCTGTTTGCCTTTGCATTTGTAGCTTGTAAATAACTCATAAGCAAGGGGAGTATCTCCAAATAGTTTCTCTCATTATAACTTTATATTTATCTAAGACTTGGTTTTGAGATGACATGTTGAGAATGATGCCTCTGTACAGGGGAAAGACAAGCAAGACTTTATGTCTCCCTGAGCCAAGGACCAGACTCCTACTGCCCTAGGAACCATGTTTCTGCTTACTCCTGTCACTTCAAGCATTGCTTTGTGGTGCAAGAGAGTGACATGCATTGGTATGCTGCAATGGAACACCTATACTCTTCCACTAGAGGAGAAAGAAGACCTTTATCTTTGGTCTGCATCTATTGATAGTAGTGATGTTGTGAGGAGAGAGCTGTGTTTGAATTATCTTCCCTCCACTTATGAAGACCCAAACCAAAATGGCTTTTGCATAGAGTGATTTAAAAAAAAAAAATGAAAAAGGGAGAGTGGAAAACATTGTGCTCCATTAGATGGCTTATTTGACTAAACATAAGTGTCTGTGCTATTTGAGATGCCCTTTGGTGTCTAAGACGCTGTCCTGGGACTGACCGTTACAATACAAAATACACAAGACATAAGGTTTTCAAAAGCTTGAGTTGGAAGCTGAGGGGAATACCCTAGGGCATCTCAGAGGGCAAATATCTGTGTTTGGGTAACCAAATGCCACCGACATTGTGCTAGTATGCATCATTCAAAGCACCAGTACAATATCAAAAGTGAGATGGGAGAGGTGCATTAACCCCAAAGAGCAAAGGGGACTGAAGCTGTGACTAATGTTAGAGAAAACTCAAATGTATATGCTCTGGTTAATCTGACTTCAGTTCTCACTTCATATATAATGTGGTTCAATATATATGGTCTCCCCATCCTTAGAGATATGTAAAACTTGAGTGGACAAGGCCCTGATTAACCTAATCAAACATCAAAGATAGCCCAGCTTTGATCAGGGTGTGTGGCCTCCTGAGGCCCCTTCCAACATGAGTTATTCTGTGATCCATCCAAAGATAGGAAGGAGGTGGAGGGGAAAATGGTGTTGCAACAAGGATGAAGTCTATACTGGGGTAATGCTCTCTGCTCTTGCAATCTGCCATTCAGATAGTAAACTCTCAAAGCTAATGCTGGATCTGCCTTTTTATTTAAAATCAGTATCAGGTAGAAATTAGTGATAAAATCAACTCTTCTGGCTGACATAATCTGTAAAAATGTTTATATACAGATGAAAATTTCAGCATAAGCTCTCTGACAAAGGATTAGTTAAAAGATAGAAAACAGAAGACGGGAATAAACATCATTTGTCATAGTAGAGGGACACAACCAGTGAAGATCTACTAGGAGATGTGCTCATTATGCTCAACATATTTATCAGTGATCTCGGAAAGAAGAACAAAGTTAGGATAATGGAGACAAAGTACAACTTTGAAGAATAGCAAAACAGATTGCCCTGGCAATAAAATGGCAGATGAAATTCAGTGTGAATAATACACATGGGTAAAAAATGGTTCTGAGCTTTCTGTACGAAATGATAAGCTGGTTTGACTATCACTCAGGAGCAAGATCTCAGGGCATAATAGATAGTATCTTTATAAAAATTGTCTTATTGCTCAACCAACTTGGAAATACATATCTAATACTAGGAGTTTTTAGGAAAGGGAAAATGAACTGAGTACATGAGTACGTGTTGTGGTTTAACCCCAGCCAGCAACTAAGTCCCACACAGCTGCTCACTCACTCCTCTGAGGTGGAATGGGGAAGATAATCAGAAGAGTAAAAGTGAGAAAACTCATGGATTGAGATAAACACAATTTAATAAGTAAAGCAAAAGCTGTGCACAGAAGGAAAGCAAACCAAGGAATTGATTTACCACCTTCCATCAGCAGGCAGGTGTTCAGTAATCTCCAGGAAAACAGCTCCATCATGGGTAACGGTTACTTGGGAAGACAAACGCCATAACTCAAAACATCCCCCACTTTATTATTCTTCTTCCGGTTTTATATGCTGAACATGACATCATATGGTCTGGAATATCCCTCTGGTCATCTGGGGTCAGCTGTCCCAGCTGTTTCCCCTTCCAACTTGTGCACCCTCAGCCTGCTTGCTGGTGAGGTGAGAAGCAGGAAAGGCCTTGACTGTGTAAGCTCTGCTCAGCAATAACAAAAACACCCCTGGTTTATCAACACCATTTCCAGCACAAATCCAAAACATAGCCCCACACCAGCTATTATGAATAAAATTAACTCTGTCCCA
>JAAGNO010008265.1:0-31543 GCA_033439905.1 Ceryle rudis
TGTAGCATTGCCTGGGGTTGTTGTGACCCAAGTGCAGGACCTGGCACTTGGCCTTGTTAAACCTCATCCCATTGACCACATCCCATCAATCCAACCTGTCCAGGTCTCTCTGCAGAGACTTCCTACCCTCAAGCAGATCGACACTCCCACTCTATTTGTTGTCATCTGCAAACATGTATTCAGAGGGATGCAATTCCACTGGGGTACACAGTTTTGCAGCAGGATAACTGGTAGCATGCCCCAGGATTGTACCAGCACCTGTATCCTAAGTGATCCTCTGAGGCTCAAAGTGATACTGAGGCTCAATTTTCTTATCCTGCCAAGAATTTTTCCTCCGACTCAGGCAGAGACCATCAAGGAAGAACCTGGAAAGTTAAAAAGGTAGTTGCTGGCACAATATCTGTCTGAGCTCATGTTAAATCTGTTTCTTTTGATCGCAGGGTTTAAGCACTGTGGGTACTAGAGCAAGCCAAGATCTGAGAAGCACTCAAATTATTCCTTTTTGTCCAGCATTCCATGAAGCTCAGCTAGGAGACACATTCGGGTTATAGGGTGCTGTGAAAAACATCCTGCAACCAAGTGCCACAGTGAAATTACTGCTAACAACGCTGCAAGATTTGAAGGGTTTTCTGTTGGATTTTGGAGCAGAGATCCAACACTGTGCATGTTCTGCAGTCACAGGCAGAGGTTTACTGTAGGAAGCACATGGTGCAGAGGCCATGCCTTTGCCTTCCTGAGTCTTTCAGTAGCTTGGAGACAAAACCCACTCTGATATGAGGGGCACTACCCTTTTTCTGTTGTGATAGCCCCCATTGAAAGCCCTCATTCCTAACAGGGACCTGCTTTTGGGGCTCTGCTAGTTTACCCTGCCTAGGGCCAAGCCTATGGGAGTAGTCTGGCATGCTTGCTGTAATTTTCTTTAGTGCTGCTGGAGGAAACCAAGATGAAGATTGATAAAGCAAGCTGATGCCCAAAGGGCTGTGGTTTGCAAGGTATTTTGGTGCTGTGGTATGGGGGCATTTTGCTTTATGATGCAACAAGAGCAGGGGGCAGGTAGCCTGCTTCAGGGAGGGTAAATCAGCAAATATATTTAATACAAAATTTTGAGGCTACATGCTCCTTCCATTCAACTTCGTACTTTCCTAATACAAGACAGTAACACCCAGCAATTTCTCTGCCAGGGAAGGTCCTCTTTTTATCTCTGGTTTAAAAGCTAGGGCTCAACAGCTGAGCATTGGAGATGCTCCAAAGAACCAGACCTGCCCCTGGCTGCTGCTCCATGGCCTGTGCCACCTCTACCATCCCCAGCAGACACCTCAGACATGCTGGGGCACTGAAAACAGGACCAGATGACTGTATTTAGTGCAGGTGGGTAATAGGGATGCTCAGTGCTAGAGCACCCTAAGAAGCATCAGGCTTGACAGAGCTCTGAGCAACCTGCTCTAGTTGAGGATGTCCCTGCTCTCAGCAGGGGGGTTGGACTAGATGTCCAACGCAGACATTTCTATGTTTCTATGTTTCTATCCTCAAAAGCAGAGCTCCCCAACTTGTGGTTCCCAAAGGGTCAGGGGCTATGCTGGGACACCAGGCAGTCCTCGGTAGAGACAACCTCTTCTCCCAACCCAGGGTAGCCAAGGCAGCAAACCTTCCCCCCTAGGCAAGATCATTTCGTCTGCCTCCTTTGGGCACCAATATTCAATTTTGTGTAGACCACCGCAAAGCCTGGAGCCAGCTGTAGAAGACAACCCCAGATGTACCATGCAAAAGCACATAAGCTCACAACAGCCACCAGCTTTTGTCTTCCATCTGCTCTGATTAAACATGTTTGTGACAAACTGGCTGTACATTCCTGCAGGAAAATATTTTTTTCTAAAAAAAAAGTCTTGAATTGAAATCAAACCAAAAAAGACAAGGAAAACCTGTTTGAGAACAAAAACATGTCTTTTTGAGGATGAACTCCTTTTCCTTTCCAGCTTCCGCCCTCTACCCTCTGTTCCTTTCTATACAAGGGGGAAATTATCTGGTAATCAAAATTGTCCAGTTCCTTTTCAAATGGACACAGAGTACAGCACTATTTTAATCTTTCAGGCTGTGCATTGTGAGGGGAAGGCAAGCAGAATCTCTCTGCCACCTTGTCTGGTCCATCAGAACCCTGGCTCCCGTCTGGCCCAGCAGCCCCTCTGCCCATGAGAAAGGAGACCTCCCTGCCTCCAGCACAGTTCACCCCTCGGCACCCAGGTGGCCAGCATTTTAAGGAAGATGCTGGAAGCAGCTATGGAGTGGGTGGTCAACCACCCCCTCAGCTGTCCTTCGCTGCTAACAGCAGTATCGGGGAGAATACAGCCTCAAGGATCTATGAAGAGGAGCAGTTACACGTGGTGAGCCCTGTGTGCTTTAGGTAGGGATGCTGTACTGCTGCTGTTTATTAGATATCAGGTAAGAAATGAGAATGATCGATTGTTTCTAAATCAGGCTTCCTCTGGGAGTGCTGCTCACTGTCTGTGATATACAAATCCTGATGTGGCACAGAGGTTTTCAACAGTCCCTGTCTCTCCCGGAGGCTGACGAATGCTACCAGGCTTCATGATGAGATCCGGACCTTCGTCTGCTCCTTCTGTCTCCAGCCCATCAGCCCATCCGCTGGTAATTGAAAGCTGCCTGGAAATTACTAGCCAAAGTTTCTGCAGCAGAGGAGTGGCTGCTCTTGTGAATTTCCTCCGTGGTTTCCAGCAGCCTCTTGTTATGAATGTCAAATCCCTGCATTTCCCACGAAAAGAGCTAACAAAGCCTTCATGTGGGCTGTTTGTTATTCCGCTGCTTTTTACATCCTTTTCTCCTGCCCTTTTGAATGGATTAAGAAATCCTCAGATGCTGGTACCTGAGGGAGAACTCCGCGGTTCAGCTTATATGCAAATTCTGCATGTTTGTAATTCAAACTGTGTTGATTAGGTACAGTAAATAAGTATTGATTCTGACTAGATGGTTTATGTAACTAAGCAGCGCAGCAGGAATGAAGCATTACAACTATTACAGCTGCATGTGCAAATTACAGAGCTCTCATTTATCGGAACAGTTGAAATGAACTGCTCCTGCTGTGCTGATTAGTTAAATAAGCCATCAAATCAGGGAACATAACCATGTGCCATAACACCACACGCAATCTGGAATTATGTACTGGACTGTAACATTTGTGATTCATACCGGCTAGTCATCCGTCTAACCAACTCAAGGCAAAGAGTGATTTTCCTTATCCCAAACACATAACGTGGTATTAGTTCTCCCCAAATATTTAAATGCAGTTAGCCTGTGGTGACTGGCTAGGGCTTTAGCGTTTGTGAGCATGAACTACACAGATATTAAGTGTTAGCAGAGAGCAGGCAGGGAAGATTTTGCTAACAGGAGCCACATCTAAATTCCAGGCAGGGCTGGCTGTGACCCTCATCTCCGCCAGATCTGAGTGCTGTCTATTGGTGCCTTGGCAGAGCGACTGACATCTGTCAGGTGTGGCTGGTCCCCCCGCCCAGATGGTCCTGCAGGAGAGAACTGCATCAGCAGCCCCGTGGTGATTTGTTGTGAAGGGTTTACTTTCAGCATTTTTCTCAGTGTTAGTTGTTACACCTACATGGCATGTTGGGAGAAAAAAAAAAAAAAAAAAAAGGCAGCAATGAGATTTGCACACAAGGGTATGAAGATTTTGGATTTTTTATACCTTTATGGTCTTCTTAGATGGTTATTAGCTGTAGTAGGCTCACTATGGCCTCCAGCTGGGTAAATCTTCTGCCCTTGGGAAGATGCATGAAGGGGAGGCGTGCTGTCCTCCCACTCTTGCACCCTCTCATATGTGTCAACTTCCTCCTCCACCCAGAGACCATCAGAATTCCTGCTTAGATGGACCTTTGGTCTGGCCCAGTAAGGCTGTCCTCATTTTCTTACCTCTTACACTGTCCCATCTTGAAACTGTCCTCTGCCTCTTGCAAAAATTCCACATAGGAAAACGTGGAGTAGAGATACAGGGACCTGTAGAGCTCTTCATGGTTGGATGACTTTGGGCGGAGGACTGTGGGTCACACGAAGGACCCAGGAACGGACGTGGGTTGGTATTTTAGGCAAAGCTGGTACAGAGAGCAAAAAAGCAACTTCATGGGCTGTATGGCAGCCCTAAAGGCTGCACTGGGAAATGCACTGTCACGGTGCACAGCCTTATAGGGGGGTTTCAAAGCGATGAGTTCCTTCAAGCATATCCTCCCCGTTTATCCCTCACCCTGGTCTGTGTATTTCTCCCATCAGCAGATGATGAAGGGGAGGGCTGGGGCACTGCAGGCTGGTGCCAGTCATGCCATGGGCTCAGCACTACAGAAAGCTACTGCAGCAAAGCAGAGTAACTTGTTCCTTTCACCTGGATACCTGTGCTTTTTTACAGACATTTAACTGGAAGCCCACTACCTTAAACTTGGCAGCATGCTTTACTAGGCTTTTGAGATGATGCCTGGCAGTCCTTGCACAGCACTTGTGAAGGACGCATGGTGGTGTAGGGCTGGGGAACAGCACACACTAAGCCACAACAACAAAACCATCAGGTACCCGTTAACGGCTGGATCTGATTTTGCAAAATCTGCCCAGATCTTTGGCTTCAGCCTCGCAGAGATGTGATGCAGGCTGAATATCAAGTAGAGCTGAGTTATATAATGTTTTCCAGTGACTGGTAAGATTGATGACCTGGAAAATAGGATTTGGCATCGCTGCTGGCAGTTGATGAGCGTACTGCTGCCGTATGCAGGTAACGGGGGGTCTCTCAGCCAGGCTGTGTTTACCTCAGGTCCTGGCTTGGGTTTGCTCCTTCCCTACACTGACGTACCTCCTAACTTCAGACTGACTTTCTGCCCATGCTCGTGTGTTTTCCCACTTTCTGTAAGCGTCCTGTTGGATATCTCTCAGTGGCCTGGAGAAGTGGATGGCCTGCACCCACATCAAGTTCGTGGATGGAAAGGAATTTGTTGGGGAGGTGTGCTTTGGAAGCCCAGCTCAGCCCGAGCACTTCTCTCTCTCTGTAAGTCAGTAATACTGCACTTGCTATGCAAAACAAGAGATCCTATTTTGCAAGGCAAATCAGTCCCATCCTAGTTGGAAGTCCAGATCCCCAGGGAACAGGTGAAGCTTTACTTCTGAGAACCTCTGGGGAATTCTGGGGCTTGCCTTCCAGTTCAAGCACATCACCAAAACAAATCAACTCTGGCTTAACCATGGATCTGCACTCTGGAGTTGACAGGAAGTGTTAACTTCTGATTTACATTGCCACGAGCAGGAACAGGACCATGCTTTTGGTCTGTCAGCCAGGCTACACCTGGACCAGATGACCTCCAGAGGTGCCTTCCATCCTCGACCATTCTGTGATTCTGTTACTGTATTTATTTAGCACCTTCTCATTGAAAGCACTCGTTTTTGTTCAATACTCTGTTGTACAAGCCCAGTGCAAATTCCAACTCCTGAATTAAAAAAACAGAGGAACAAATGAAATGATAGAAAAGACAGAGGTGGACAGGAGGGTTTGTAAAGGGCTCAGCACTGGCAGATATTTCAGTGAAAGTGAATTTCTGTTTCTCACCCTCAGTTCAGATCTGACATCCAAGAAATATAAAAATACACATCAAAAACCTGTAACTTTAGAGTTTTGCAGTACCCTTCAGAATGAGCTTCAACACATCTCCATCTGTATAAAGAAGTTGTTACAGGAGCATGAAAAGTTGAAAGCAAGTAGACCATCATAATGAATCCCTAATTATTGACATGAATAAATAAATGTTTCAATAAAAATGAAGAATTATTTCTATCTGAAAGCATCCTGCAATTCCTTTTTGCCATAAAAGTATGATACAATCAGGAAAATAAATATATAAAGGCAGAAAACCTAACTGGACCCTACAGGGAGTTCCATCTCTTTGGGACCCTCTGCTGAGGCACCGCAGAGCCCTTCTGAGCTGAACCAAAGCCAACGTTTCCCAGAAAGCATGCAAAGAAGTCCAGTCAAGTTTGCCTCTAGGTAGTTAAAAACAGTGACTTTAGGGGTGAACTTTTCACTGCAGCTAAAGCCAGAGGGAACAACTTGCTAAGGAGGGTTATGTGAGGGCAGGAGTTTTGAGCTGGACTGAGAAAAGGAGAGGAAGTTCCTGAGATCATCCACTATTTTGGAGACTTGAATTAAATTGGCTTTGTGCCTGGACTTCCCCATGGCCTCTGGGGTGTAGATGGTCCTCCAAACTGTGCTGGAAGCCTGTGGTTCATGGTGGTGGGTTGCTTCCTCCTCCTCAGCAATACACAGTGCCTGAATCACAGCTAGACACTGGGGGTCTTGATGGCCACCCCGGTTGCCTGTACGGCTGGTGGCAGGTGTGGGCAGCAGCCCTGCACATGTAGAGCACTCCAGTGGGCCCCTCTCCCTGCTGCTTTGCCTCCCAGCACAGCATGGGTGGGAAACACTGTGGTGTTTCAGCCTTGCACCGTCTTCACTCTGGAATAAAGCAGCATAAAGCACTCAGTAAAACACCATGGGCAATGCCTGAAGTCAACAGGCTTATTTCAGGTAGCTGAAAGCAAACCTTGCTTTTGCCTCTAGGCCTGGGCTGTTTCTGATTTCAGGGAGCAGAGGAAAGACACGACTCAGCTTCTCTCATCTCATGTATTGCATAGTCCATATGATTCAACCAAGATGTCACCAGAGGAAAGCTATTTCAGAAACACAGCCCAGGTAAACCCTGGGCATTAGGGGTGAGGGGGCTTTGGGAAGTCGAAGCATTAAGGGGATCACACCTGGATGCCTCCTACGTGAGCCCAGGGGCTGCCTGGGCATAAACAAACATAAAGGTTGCTACCCATGTGGAACTACTTCCCTAGCCACCCTTGTCCCTTCCCCACCCACTTTTTTACCATCTTTTCTCTTTTCACTGACTTTATTTCTGCTTCTCACCATGGGACCTTCCTCTGGCCCTGCCTGCTGTATTGGATTTCAGCATCTAGGTGCTGACTGGCTGCAGTCAAGCTGCCATCTCTTGTAAAACTGTGATCCCTAAGCCCTGCTGTATAAAAGTGTTCCTAGATATTGTATTTAAGGAAAAAAAAAGAGGAAAAAAAATTAAAAAAAAAAGAAAGGAAGAAACCAGCAGAGTATATTACATTCAGGAAAATAAATTCAGAAGTATATGAATTCCTCAAGAAGAAGGTGATGATCTTTTCAGTTTTACTAGTACTGCATGCGCTTGCTGGCTCTATTTAGAAAGAGGTAGGGGGTTGCCTCGTCTCTGTTGCTATTCATATTACCTGAATGTTTCCCACAGAGCAGACACAGCTTTGCAATTTCATTTTACTTTTCATTTTTCCTCCCTGGCCCGCTGGGAGATCAGTGCTGCACACATGCGCGCTCGAGCACGGTGCGTGACAGGTGGACGATGCCAGCGCTGTCCTGGGGCAAGGGAGCAGGGGCATCTTGGTGCCAGGCACCCACTGCATCCTGTAAGGAGAAGGCACTGAAAGCTTCACCTTCCCCTTGTCAGAGGAAGGTTCAGTGGCAAGTTAAATTCCACGGAGGGCAGATTTAGCTGAATACAGTCCCCATTTCAAATGGCTGCAAGATCACACAGTAGCCCTCCTCCACTGTCGTAAGCCACAACATATTGCCTGACACCTCAGGCTGTATCCACCCCTCTTGACCTCTGCCTTGTGCTTTTGGGGCAGTTTTGTGGAGCATCTTCCCAACAGAGAAGAAGGAGCAGTGTCTTTTGGCTTTTCAGATCAGCCAGGAAAAGCAGCTCGTCCTGGACCACTGCACCACATGCAAGATTGACCATCCTGCAGAAGCAAAGTACCAGTTTTGCCTGGTTTGCGTGTGTTGGTAGCTCTGGCACCCTCTCCACACCACACCTGGAAGACAAGAGGTAACCAGGACTACATGGAGAGGATCAGAAAGAGAGAGAGGTCTGCAGAAAGGTAAAGGTGACATCTATGGGGATCAATGGTGCATTCACCGCTGTGGCATCCTCTGAACACCAGTCTGGCTCTGGGAAGCCACTGGGCAGCAAGGCAGTGCAACCTCCATCGGCAGGTCTTCTGCAGTTCTCTTCCAGCCTGGTCCCTCAGAAGATATTCTCCACAGTGTTTTTCACAGAATCACGGAATCATCAGCGTTGTAAGGGACCTCTAGAGATCATCTAGTCCAACCCCCGTGCTAAAGCAGGATTGCCTAGAGCACATTACACAGGATTGCATCCAGGAGGGTTTTGAAAGTCTCCAGATTTTGGATACCACCACTTCCAGCTTTTCTGTCTGGGCACACAATGCCCATGTTTCCTGGCGTAACTGACACCACGCGCACAGCTCAGGACCCACGTGGTGCTGTGCAAAACCAGACTCACTGCACAGAGCCCTGACTCTGGCAGGTTTTTGCTTTTGAAACTATTCAAAACAATGACTTCAAATGCTACCTGGGCAGCTGCAGGAGGGTGGTAACATGGGGCTAAAGAGGCAATTTGAAGTCCAGAACAGCAGGTTGATATGTGCTCTTTTAAAAGGCTCCTGGTATCTTGGACCAAAAGCAACAGGCTATTGCTTTCTGCATTGTTTTCACCACCATCTTTTTTTCCTTTAACATGTACTCTTTGAAGGTTCAGGCTCTTTGCCTGAAGGAGGAAAGGAGACAGCTCTGTGCAGAGAAGCATGGAAACTCACAATGGGAGCTGGTAGAGGCAGCTGAGTTGCAAGCGTCATTGTGTTGAGTGGGGTCCCAGAGCCAACATCAGACCTGACAGCACCAGTGAGGGAAGTCTCCACGAAGCATAAACAGCAGGTACCTGGGCTGCAAATCCTGGGGGTGCAGGCTGTCAAGAGTCTGAAATTGGTGAGGATGGACATGGAGGAAGAGACAAGGAGATACCACCCTCACTGTGGGCTGACAAGGTCCACATCATCTGTGCTGGCTCTTGCCCCTTCCTTCCCCACCTTGGTGGGTGCTGAGGTCAGAGGTAAAGGTCTGATGCACAGAGCTAGTCTTTGGCCACCATTTGAGTCAAAGAAATGCTGAATGGGCTCAAGATTGCATAGAACGGTGGGGGCCAACATGTATGAAGAAACATCATGAAGGGGAAAGCAAAATGCAGGAGAAAAGCCTGTGGTAGAGCTGCCAGAGGTCAAACTGGAGAAACACAGGGTCTGCAACAACCATAACTGGCCCAGGATCAACTACACAAATTGAACCCAAGTTAACTGCTTTGGAGAACCACAGTCCTCCATCCAATGTCATCTGTATCATTGTCTTTAGGTACAACATTTGGGCCCAAGGACCTGCATCTTTGCTGCTCTCATTTCTCCTCATTATAATTACATGTAATTACAGGTGGATGTCTGTCCAATTACTCACATCACGAGGACTTTTTCCCGTGTACTGTGTGACAAGTACCGCTGACAGTGAGTTGCCCCCACCCCGATCCTGCCAACATGGGAGCGATGAAGAGATTTTGTCTCTGCTCACTTTACAGCTAAGGCATCTGGATTTTGTTGGCTTCTGGCACTCTTGGTGTATCCTCAAGTTAAGTCATTTTTAGGTCTGTGCTGCCTTTGTGTGGGTAAGTATTATGAAAACTTTCATTCTCCCCTTTGGTAGGAGCTTATTGCAACACAGGGCACCCTGACTTTCATATAACAAGGTAATTGCATCATCACCTAATCAGTTGCCTTAGTAACAGATTTCCTAAATTTCCCTATTGCATTTGCATGCTCATAAGTACAAAAATCAGACATGGGAGAAGGAAAGGAAACAACAGAAAATCCAAGGATTTGTAGGATGTGCTCGGTGACAGGAAAGCACCTGTAAGGCTGTTTGCTGATCAGCCTGCACTTTGTTTACTCACTTTTGTCATGTCTGTGGCCCCCTCAATGCAGCAGCAGCAGCTGATGTCAGCTGAACGGTGGGGGCAAGCCTGGAAAATTACTAACATCCTCCCTGCAAGGTTTGGTGGCACAGAGAAAAATAGATTACAGATAAACTGATGTATAGGTAACTGCAAGGGAGAGCTATGGCAGGGCCGAGAGCCTGGCAGATACTGAGTTTACAAATTTAAGAAAGCTTGGGGTAAAAAGCTTGAGTGATGGAGTGCTGCTTATTCAGTGATGCTTGATTCAGCAATGGTTACCTCAGCAGAGGTCATTTCCCTGGAATTTGCAGCAAGCTTTTCAGATTACCTCCCTGCTCAACCCAGACTCAGATGGGCCTGCTTGCACACTTGGAGGGGGCTCTGGAGATGGTGCTGCTTGTCATTTCAAGCTCTTTTCTTCAGGCAGATGCACTGCAGCTCAATAACTAGCAGCCTCTTTAATCTAACCCTGAGCATCAACGAACAGCTTTCAGCCTTTCTTGAACTAGCAGCAGATGAGGGACTGTGCAGCATGGACCTGGAAAGGCTGCTTTCCTTATCCTTTCTGGTAAGCTTCACAGTAGAAATGAGAGTTGGGACTGACCTGGAGATAATGGTGGGGAGGGGGTGACGGTGCCTGTGCTCAGCACTGGGTGCACATCTTACCAGCATCTGAGCCAGTTGTAACAGCCTGAGAGCAGCAATCCTTGAGGAATGATGGGAGCTCATCCAGGTGGCCATGAACGCTGCTTATCCTGATGGAGACTATGTCATGCCTGCAGATGGACTGATGGACTTCTCCCTGCCTTTGACACCCCCAGCTCCAGCCTGTGGAGCCCCTGCACTACCCTCGTCTGCTTGTCCATAGGAGATGCACTGTGTGGAGGGACTGGGGGAAAATATGGTTTTTTAGTACTCTCCACAATATTTGGCCTCATCTGCCTTTGAGGATGGTGTTAAGAGCACCAGTGAGGGTGCTGGACTCTCCAGACTCCCCACCTTGCCCAGTGCTGCCAGCACTTAACTTTGAGACCTCCCCACACTGAGAATGAGTAACTCAGAACAACCACAGAGGTATTTCTCATCATGTAAACACACTCTGGGTGACAAGGCTAAGAAAGAGCTCCAGTCACACAATATTAAGTCCATCACAAGGAAGCCATCTGACTGCACCCATCCTATAGCCACCCAGCACTGCTCACATGTGGGATGGGAGCAAAGGCTACAGTGGAAGGTCAGCAAACAGCAGATACACGGCCAGCATGATGTGGATGTTCTATCAGGAGTCTTGTTTACGATTCCCATGTTTAGTCTTGAACTGAGTAATATGCATGTGAAAATTAAAGCATGCCTTGCTAAAAGGTGAAGGTGGAATACAATGAATTAAGAAAACAGAGTAGATAGAGAGCACCGTAATTATATCATCAGGGGATATCATGTACATTGCAACACTGTGATTCGTGATGTTACAAGTAAATAACAAGAGATTAAAAATGTTCTTGGGTTCTCATCTGTAATGTAGCCCAGTTTAAGGTTATACTTATCAAAATTATCAGTGGAAAAACACTGTATTTCAGAGCTTCAGTGGAAAAACACTGTATTTCAGAGCTGAGTCACAGACGGTCACACCAAGTCCAAGACAAAAGGTCTTGCTGGGAGACATGGGTACTGAGACAACGAGCAAGGTCCTGGGCTACCCCAGGGATTTCCAGAGATTTAAAATACTGGGGAAAACATTACTGGGTCTTTTGGGCATGGTCGTAGAAGGCAGGATTATCCCCATGTCACAAACTGCTTCTTGAAAATCAATTCAAATGGCAAGGTACACCCTGAGCAAAGAGAGCAGCAGATCATACTCCTGCCCCTGCTCAGTCTCGTAGAGCATACTGCCTTTGGTGGGTACTGGTACCCTCTGCTCACATGTACAGCCTCCTCTCTCATGGCAGCTCTTATCTTTTCACACTGTGCCAGACAGGAGTGAGCTTTCTTTGCGTGTTAAGAAAGGCTTCAACAAATACTTCATGTCAAGTGGCAGGAATCATCATCCCCCGGCGTTGCTTTGGTAACTCAGGCATGTATGTGGGGAAGTCACCTTACACAAGGGCAAGAGGTGGGAAACAGAGTCCTGAACCTACTCACTTATTTAATCTCCCAGCATTGGAAATCATAAGAAATCATTTCAGTAATCTAGGCACAAACTTGACATATAAAAAAAAAAAAAGAGGAAGTGCAAATGCAGGAAACATTGACGTTATGGGATTTCCCTGCATGTTAAGCTGAAGAAGAAGGATGCTGTACATGCAATGATTAATGTCTGAAATATGGCCAGAAATGGATCTGAGTGTAAACAAAGGGAATATTAGTACTAGGTGTTCAAAGAACTTAATATTTGTATGAATTTTCACAGCTAATTTGAGAGGTATACAACCCCAGCTCTCTGCTTTCATCCATGACAGCAAGGCTTGTTATTGAGAAGGGGAGACATGCAGGTGATGTGCAGGTGGGCTGCAAGTCCACAGCAAAATGGACTGACTTGCACCTGCAAGAAGTCTCATGAGGAGCAGTATGAGCAGCGAGGTGAGTATCAATGAGCTTTTGGCAGCAATCCTTATGGGAGAGGCAGAGATCCCTGCCTGCACTGTAACATCATCCCTTTGGTCACTGCACAGTGGCAGAGAGCCCTGCTGTTGCTCTACCTTCCCACATCGTAGGGAAGTCATGGTGAAGGAGGAGCCCCTGTCTCCATGGTTGCCAACATTCAGATGTAGACATCTGATTAAGAGTTTTCTTACTGCCAGCAATGCTCAGTACTCAGTAATCCCTTCCTCTCAGTATTAGGCACCTGCAATAGATCTGAGCCCCTGGACGGATTCAAGGTGTTTAGTGGCACTGTTGGGCCAGTGAAATGATCCGTGGCAAAGCTGGCTGTGGATCTCTGGGTTCCTGCCCCCTTAATCTGAGGACTACTGGAGCTGATTGAGATATTCACTGGGGTTTTGACCAGGCCCCATCATTCCTATTGCCTACTTGGGTGATGGATAGCAAGCCAGTGAGGTGATACACTGGGTGTATCAATGTGTGAAATGGTGAAAAATCAATGGGTGAAATGTTCATCCAAATAGACCACAGCATTTGTGGATGTGCTAAATCCATGAGGAAAGATGCTTGCACAGGGGCACATGTTTGAACTGCCAGCTGAGACTGTGTCCTTCCGGGCAGAAGCTGGGTCTGAGGTCTGGGACCAGGCAAGCATGGAGGGAGCAGAAGTTCTTTGGTTCCTCCTAGATCCATAGGGGTAAGCATGGACTGCTGGTGGCTTCCTGAACTAATGGGGACTGGATATGCAGCTGCAGCCAGAACAGCACACTGCTCAAAGTACATGGCTGGGAGCACGTGGCCAGGGAAATATGTGGTATACTCCAAGGAAAGTCTTCCTACCTTTCCTCTTGCTTCCAAACTGACCTACCTGTGAGCTCATGAAGGTATCAAAAATCTTAGCTAGCAAAAGCCCCAGAGTTGTCCAAGAGAAAGACAGAACTGTCTTCCCATAGGCAGCACTGGGATCAGATAGCCAAGGCAAGTTTGTTCCACGTACAAAAGTCCTTATGGGCTTTCAACTCCCCACAAAAGCTGTAATTGACTAGCCTTGATCTGAGGACAGCAAAAAGAATAAACCAGCAATAGATTTCCTTGGGCCTGGGTGAAAGCTGTAGCAGAGCTTTACTGAACAAAACCTCTAGAACAGGATGAGGCCATTCGTATTTACATGAGTGCTGGCCACCTCTGTCTGTGTTGATCAGTGTGTCTGGTCATGGGTATGTGTGTGTTGTATCCTTGTGCTTGTGTGTGTGCCTACAGGGAATATGTGCTCAACCTTGTTATTAGCTGGACCTGGAGGTTTGGAGCAGCGGCAGCATCACCTCCTGCTGGGCTGCTCCATAACAGCTTACGCATTGTCCTTCAGCTTTTCATGTCAAGGAGGGGACTTCAGTGTCCCCGTGTATGTCACACATGGTAGCTATGTGTCCTTTCACAGTTCCAGGAAGAAAACTGCTGAAGACTTCCCCAGAAGAGGGGAATACTTGGCCACGTGGCAAGCAGGCACCTTCAGATATCTGTCCCCTCTTCATGCAGGAAGCACCCAAGGGGCAGGGAGCAGCAGCATCCCTAGCCAGCCCTCCACCTGCCCTTGCCTTGGCACAGCAGGATCTCTGGGCCCCTCTGAGCCACTCGTGTCTGACAACCAGTGAAGTCCACATCTAGAAACAGAATCTTTAGTGAGGTCAGGCTGCATCACAACTGCTTTTCAGCTCCACACTGCACAGATGCAAGCTGGCACGTGCTGCAAAGGATCCTTCTACTTTCCCCTGACTTTTCAGTGGTTTCTCCTTATTTTTATCACCTAAAATAAAACTGACATGGCAGTGAGGGAAGTATCAGTCCTATACCTCATAAACCAGGCCTCCAATGCTGTTTGTAGCTGTTCTGTTCCATGATTAAAGCTGGGCTGGATATTTTATTCATAACAAGCACGTTAGCCTTTTTCTGCAGTGTTTGTGCTTCTCCCTCCTCAGCCCCACCCCCTTCCAGGGCATTGACGTGGGTAATGGTTTCCTCTCTGCAGGAGCAGAGTTCATAGCTTCATACTAGGAATAAACATGCAATTTAGCCAAGGGTGAATTCATGACTGTAATTCGTATTTTGAAACAGGGCAAGTCTTTTGCTTATAGACAAGCAGATCATGTGGTTCCAATTGAAACTGAGGCATCAAAACACTAAGGCGTGGTGTTTGCAGAGCAGGATCCTAACAGAAGTGTCAGAAAAGGAGAAGGGCATGAGCTGTCCCCCTCTGGCAGCTCCCTGCTTGAGCCCTGCCTTTGCCGTTAGCATCCTTGCCAGGATGTAACTCTGCACTTCTTTCCTTGTTAAACACGTGGACTGTATTTTGGTCAGTTTAAAAAGGCATGGAAACAAGATGCACTCCATTTGGGAGGGAAGGTGAGGATCTGCAGAGGATGTTGAGTCACTCTGAAGAAAGAAAGCATGAAAATGAAAAGACGGGATCTTTCATCAGCTGCCACTCACACAGGGATTCTGAGAGCACCTTAGCAGGATTTCATCCTTTGTACCTGCAAAAAGGCGAGGTGTGCGTGATGCACTATGGAAAGACCTGAAAAGGAAGGAAATGCCCTGCAGGAAACGAAATGTAGCTTTGTCTTGATTATTCATCTTATAAAAAATGAATAGTAAGAGAGTCTGGTAGAGGGATGACACAAACACAGTCTTGAAAGCTTTCAGAGCCATGAGACTGTTGCACAGGACCGTCTCATTCCTGCAACAACACCCAGTTAACATTAGAGGTTGAGGAGCCCCAGCAGACAAACCTCAGCACACATTTATATTCCCTGCCAGACTACACCCTGTTTGTGTGCTCGAATGCTGCCTCGGCAGCGTGGGAAGATGGGCAACAGATCAAGTCAGCACCTCTGGAAACCCGGTGTTGGGAGAGATCACTCTCTGCTCCTGCATGGATGGCAAAGTTCCTCAAAGGGGCTTTGCTCTGCTCTCACACTTGAGTAGGTGCACATTACAAGCACAGGCATGCACATCTTCAGAAGTCACATCAAAGCCACGTCTGAGGTAGCTCACATCAGGAGGTAGTTCACACATAAAATCAGCCACATACTGCGAGATGAATCCTTTACCTGGAGAGTTACCCAGGCTTGCAGGTGCAGATGTTGCTCAGTGAGATGCAGACATGGGGAAGCCTGGTTACCCAGTGAAATGTGTCCTTCATCCCCTTGCATGGCCAGAGCCCAGCTGCTCTGTGTCCTTTAGGATATCCTCCCATGGGCAAGGGACAGCCCATACCATTTGAGGCCTCAAGTGTCCTGTCCCCCAATGGCCTGATGAGTAACTGTATGTCCACCACCTGCCTGGGTGCTGCCATGGTCAGAGTACCAACAGCTGGATTCATTCTGCCCTTCCCTCCACCAAGAGCTGCATCGGTCCTTCTCTAAGGGGCAGGAAATTTTCATGGCACATGTATGATAATCCACTCTGGGACATCCATCCCACCATCAGATTGAACTGAGGCAGGCCAGCAGGTTCACAGGGATTTTGGGGGAAGGGACAGATGGGACCAATAGACAGCCAGGCAGATGGGCAGCCTTGTAACATCAGCATTGTTTCTTTAGAAAAAAAAACAAGCTAAAAATAATAACAGTAGGAGACAGACATTTGAGAAGCTGAGAATAAGGCACAAATGTCATGTGAATCATAGGGCCTAAAAGGATGCCTGGGCTACCTCAGGCAACTGCATTGTGTTATTCCTTTCATACATCATCCTCAAGGATCATTTGTTCTTTCACTTCACCTACTCAATGGAAAGCTTGAGTTACCCTTTATTCATCTGATCACTGCATATATCCTCCTAAATTCCAGCCTGGATTTTTGTTACTTTCTTGGACAACTTCATTGAAACAAGACTGTGCCCAATGAATTTTAAGTTAAAAGAAAAAGTATGAAGTCAGGAAAAATGATGCCAAATATAGAAAGGCTGACTAATGTTTGAGAAACACCTAATGCGAAAGGCCCATTGGTCTGACTGTGTGTGAATGATGCTGCTTTGTTTTTGTGTAACGCCTCTCAAACAGCATGCTCAGGATACCAAAGCTGGACAACCATCCATATTTCTGAAGCCCAGTCTCATGAACATTGGTTCAGGGGCTTCATTATCCCCAGTCCTGATGCTATTTCTAGTGTCACAGTTCACCAACTTCTTGCTCTGCAGTGTGGTCCTGTTCTGCATGGTTCTGTGTTTAGAAAAAGAGAAAGACCACTTCACAGGTGAAAAATCTTTGGTTGTTGCAAGATGGCCTAAATGGAAAGCAAAGCTGAGGGTGAAATAACAGCAAGCAGCGAACCAGGAAACATTTTCTATATGCTAAGATGTACTGGCCTGTGCAATGACCTTTCTCATCAGCATTCTCTTGCCTCCTTGAGAAGCAGTTTTTCATGCAACATCACTACCTTGCCTGAAACTCGCAGCAACAACAGGGCTGATGTGTTAGTGCTGCGTAACAGTCCTGACATTGCTGCCCAGAGGAGACAGCTCCAGGATCAGTTGTACTGCAGGCTGTCAGAAAACAGCTATTACTGCATGTCAGATGCATTCTACATAGTGAACACACAATCTGTACCAGCCTGTGTTTGGTAAGTATACAGTAAGGCACCCTTGGGCCACATATAGCAGCAGCTGGACCTTGCTTTCCCCCTTTCGTTCTGCAGCAGCTTTTTCTGTAGCAGCCTCCGGAGGAAAAGGGACAGGTTGAAGGAGCTTCTCTAGTGGGTGCTGTAAAAACACGAAGTCTGTGCTGTGAAAAGTTCAGCAGTTAACATGTCAGGGAACTGCAGATGGATGAAATAAAATGAAAAGGAAAATAAAATGGTGAAGAGATGGTATAGGAGCAGGAGCAGAGGGATTAATTTACTTTAATTAAAGAATTTGGATGAGGAGATATAGATACCTCCAGAGCAGTCCTCATGCCCTAAGGTATGACATACAACATGTCATGTGAAAGAGTCTAGACAGGTCTGTTGCTACCAGTCAGCTCTAAAAGGAGCTCAGGATGTCAGACATCTGCCTGCATTAAGTGTGATGAATTGCCCCTGAAAAGTCAAATGTTTTAGGTGAGGGCACAGTGTGGTGGTCTCAGCCTTGTGGGATTTGGGGTGGATTATTTTAAATTATGAACAAAGGATTTCATGTCTCCATGACAAATTCCTGGTCTGTGTTTAGGTATGACAATAAGGTGCTGTGTTAGTAGAGGACTTCCCTGAAGAGGATGTGTCCTGAAGGAGAACATGGTGGGGAAAACCCTGAAGGAGCCTCTTGAGCCCGTGTCCACAACCGCATCAGCCTGGACTACAGAGACTCTACTATAGAGACTACAGTGGATATCTGTCAGTGGATACAAATCCAGAGTCTGGGGTATCATACAAATTCTCTTCTAATTAATAAAGTGCCCAGGACTGAAGCAGCAGTCCCTGGCCATCATGACTGCTTGCTATCAGGAAGAGTATTGCATGAGCTTCCTAGAACCCACCCCAAACAAAAGACACACATTTTAGTTCCAACATCCCAGCAGCATGTGCACATGGGGCAGCAGCAGCACTGGCAGCAGGAGGTGGGATGGAGGTTGCAGCTGAACACAAGAAACCTGTGACCTTTCCCAGACTGACTTTTATTTGAGTGATGGGACAGAAGAGACCATCAGAGGCTGCCTTTGGCACACAACCTGCCAAGCAATACTGGGCAACCTCTCTGAACTCCTGCTTGCAGACAGGGCATGGAAATGGTCAACCCCAACTCTTTTGGAAGACAGGCAGTGCTTTGGGGGTGGAACAGATCCAAATGCATTTAGAGGGTTACCTAAGGAGAGGATCTGCAGCCTACAACTTCATTTATGCCTAATATGGGCAAATCCTGCTCAGGGCAGGTGCAAGGAGAGAGGTGGGTCTCATCCATGGGCACCACCAGTGTCACCTACTACCATCCACCCCTGCAGCACCATCCCTACTGGTGTCTCCTGACTCTGACACATCTTCCTCCATCTGCAGGTGTAAACCTGCACATTCATCACTTTGCCACAGATCCTTACATCTGAGGAACCCAGAAACCCTTCACCTGGGATCTTCCTCTACTTAAGCCGTTGTGCATTTGAAGGATAGGAATGTGACTGGTCTACACTGTATGCTGTACAGTTTAGTAAGGCAAGGGTAAGAAACAGTCTCCGTATTAGCGTGATGCTGTTCTTCTATGAACAGAAAAATGAGAATACCCCCTGAGGGCCTGCCTTTGGTCAAAGTGCTTATTCTAAAAGATAATTAACCACTGCAAGTTCCTAAGTTTCTGGGTTTTGCTTGGTTTGTTGTTTTGTTTTGTTTTGTTTTTTTTGTGGGTTTTTTTTTTTCCTTGTTTATTTATTTATTTATTTGTTATTTAATAAGGAACACAGCTAATTCAATTAGATGTAAATTGGATTTACAGAGGTGAAATAGAAAGTTATTTCTTTATGGTTCCTGCATATTTTAATGTCTCATTGTGAATGTCTTCTGCTTCAGCAGTAGCTATCAAAGGACATAAAGCCAGCTATACCGCAGCGCAGTGCTTTGTCAGTTCTGTAATTCTAGTTAACCTCAGATGAGAAGGACACTATTGCTGAAATATAATAACAAACTACTGAGCAACATGATCTCCTGCTTCTCAAGTGATCAAACAAATTATTCATCTTTCTAGACTGAACCTAAACTGACAGCAACCTTTTCATTTAAAGCAAATTAAGGATCTTAGACTATCTAAAATGAATGATGACTTTTTTTTGTTGTTTTTTTTTTCCCCTTAATTAAATGAAAGCGGGTTTTGTAATTTAAACATTCCCACACACTGTTGGATAAATGCAAATTTTTTCCATGATTATTCATGCAGTGCAGCAGCAGGCAGAGACCAGCAGGGTTAATTCCCCAGTGATCCCTGTTCAACGTATAGGGTGCATACAGAGAGCTGCAGTAGCTGCCTCCAAGGAGGGTCTTAATTGTGCCAAGTCGTGCACAGAGTAATAGGAAATGGCAGTGTGTGCTCCAGAGTTTCCACTCTAAAGCAGAGGCTTAAAGTGATGGAGAGGCTAAAAGCAACAAAGGGACGCCCTCCTTGCCCCGCCACGTGACCCCACACAGCACATGCCAGGTGACATTTGACAAAGCAAAACCTGGACCATCACACAGCTCCTTTCCTGGGTGCCCACTGTGGTTATGTCCATCCCTCCTTAGCTGCAGGATGAGTTGGGGCAGAGACAGGAGGAAGGTAGAAGAGATGGATAAAGAGGTGAGACGTACCATTCTGAAGGTGGCAGCTCTGCACAATGCAGCTGTAAGAGCCTGGGGAGTGTCCCATCACTGGGGAGGATGGTCACACCACAGAGACCTGTTGCCTGGAGGGTCAATCATGAGCAGAATGCACTTGGAGCTGTTGCCATTGAGTGAGTTTTGCAGAAGAGTTGAGGCTGGGAGAACAGTGCAGGTTCTGGCACTACTGGGCTCCTCTGTCAGAGACCTGCACGATAATACACCACAGACCACACCAAGGCTGGTTGCCTGAGCAGGATGCGGCACAGAATGTCCTCAGATACAGATAATTTGATTTTCCTCAGTGCCACGAAAAGAGATACAAGCCCCCTTTATTAGCAGCAGGAGATGAGGGCAAATACCAGCACAGGTCACACACATCTACTCTATGAAATGGTACCTTCTGTTTCTGTCAAATGTGCTCACGGATGAGCTCTAGCTCTCACAGATATTATGACTGGAGGACTAGAACACCTCTTTTATGATGAAAGGCTGAGGGACTTCAGTCTTTTTAGTCTGGAGAAGACTGAGGGAAGATCTTATCAATGCTTATAAATACTTAAAGTGTGGGTGTCGGGAGGATGGGGCCAGTCTTTTTTCAGTGGTGCCCAGAGGCAGAACAAGAGGTAATAGGCACAAAGAAGAACATAGGAAGTTCCATCTAAACATGAGGAGGAACCTCTTTACTTTTGAGGGTAGCAGAGCAATGGAATGGGCTGCTTAGAGAGGTGGTGAAGTCTCCATTTCTGGAGACATTCAAAACCTGCCTGGACTTGTTTCTGTGTGACCTGCTCTAGGTGATCCTGCTCTGGCAGGGGGTTTGGCCTGGATGATCTCCAGAGGTCCCTTCTAACCCCAACCATTCTGTGATTCTGTGAAATAGTGAAGAACCTCTACTTCTTCCTCCTTCTCCATACCCCAACAAGACATATAGGTCTCTATGAACCCGCAGCTGCCTGTATCCCAAGGGGGAGACTCCTGGTCCACTGCTTCTTTTAGTCAGGAAACCATTTTATACTCATGATTGTCCTTCTCTGAATGTTTTCTAACCCTGAGATGAGTGGAACAGAACTGCATCCTGCAGTCACATTTACACTACTCCTTCCTTAGTAATATAATGACATTTTCTCTCCTATTCTTGATTCATTTCCTAACAATTGCCTTACAAAATCTTCAAGCCCTTTTGCAATAGCACTGCCTTACCTCATGGCTAACAATTTCAAGCCACGTTGCCTAATATTAAACATCTCAGTCGACAGGAAACCGTGACCTGACTTTTCAGTGCTTCCCACAATTCCCATTGAAGTTGTTCTACCCAAATTTCCCCTGAAGTGTAATCAGATAAAGACATGCACATTCCTCTAGGGAATTAACCTACATATTTCTAGTGAGCAAACAACCATCTGTCTCTGTGTGAGATATGCACACTCCAGAACATGCCTGACTAAGTCCTGGAGTTGCCCACATCTCCCCTGTGACGGTCCTGAACACTGGTTATCACCACACTGTGGATGGAGCACTGTTTTGCCCCATAGACACCTGATGGCTTCAATAAATGTTATCCAGACTTTAAAAGGAGTCTGATCCGTTAGAAACTATTAATTAAACTCTATTTATTTATTAGGAAAAGGAATGGCATCTAAGGAAATGCATCATGAGTTGAAATTAGGTTTAACTGTAGTGCTAGCCTTGGTGATTGACATCTGACTTATCCTAGTACATTGCAGAGCCAGATCGAGCTTGCCATGTCCACATCCATGCATGCATTTCCTTGTGTGCTCTGCTGGGCCATCAAAGGAGATAAATCCATGATTTTCTGGGCTTCAGCAGCTGAGCACCTCTGGTTCTTCCCCACTCAACCTCAAGAAAATGCTTTTGTCCTCCTGGGTAGAGAAGGAGGTCATGGGGAGGCACTGGAAGGCTCTCAGTGGTCTGTGATGAAATATTTCTGGTTCTGTCAAGGTTTAGGGTCAGGGCTGTCCTCTAGACCTATAACAGATGCTCCCTGTTAACCCCCCTCCCTCCCAAACTGGAAGAGAAAGGGAGAGACACTTAACAATTAGAAAAGAAAGCTAGAACAGCTTTAATGAAAACTATAAGAAAATGGAATATATACAAAAATATGCAAACCCAGAATCGAATCCAAGGCCTGCCCTGGCAATTATGTCACCATCGCCACTGATGCTGTGGCGCAGGCACTGGGGAAATCCCACACTGGACAAGTCCCACACTGGACTGAGCAGCAGATGGGAACTGGATTCAGGAACACATGGATCAAGATAGAAAGCAGAACAGATGGAGTCCTCCTTGGAAGCTGGCCACTGAAGAAGAGAATTTGACCTCATGATGATCCCCCAGCTTTACAGTGAATATGACATATATGGGCTGGAATACCTTGTTGGTCAGTTTGCGGTCACCTGTCCTGTCTGCTCCTCCCCACAGGTGTGACCTTGCACCTACTGCACCCCCCAATGTGGTACACAAGTTTTAGCAGTGACCTCGGTCTGCACACCAATGCTTGGTACTCACTCTAACCATGGGGTGTCATCACTGCCAGCAGCAGCCACTGCCTGGGATAACAGGCTGCTAACTTCTGACAGTGCAATTAGCTAGGAGACCTTAGCTGAAAATTAAAATCTCTGAACAGAATTGTTCTGTTCTAACTCAAACCAGTACAGTTTTGCAGCACTGGAAATCCTGGATCTCCCCAGTCTGAGGCCAATGTCCTGTCTCTGAGAAGGGCTGTCAGGGATTTCAGAGGAAGAAGCACAAAATTCCATCAGACTGTTGTGGAAATATTCTCTCTAATGGCTCCTTTACTCCTGTTTAGTTGGAGCACAAACATGCCTCATTCTGAGGATCCTCAGCCTTTCCAGAACTCACAGAGCTTTTCTTTATTTTGTAATCTTTGCTGAAAAAAAATGTGCATTCCCATCATCCACAGAAACACCTAGATTTCTTTTAATTCATACTAAACTCTTGGCCATAGTCATATATTAAAGTTCCTAGAATAATGCAGCATGAATTTTAGGGTAGAATTTTGCAGCAGGGACCTACCTCACACAAACGTTCACAAAAAGCATGTGCAAAATGGTGACTAGCTCTTGCACAGCACTTTTCCATAGGCCTCAAAACTATAAAAAGGGCCTACATCATTTCATTTTTCTTTAAAGTGGTTATGACTCATTTTTATCTCATAAATCCAGAACTTAAGTATTTCGGACTTCTGGTCTTACTCCAGGATCTGCCAAATAGTCTACACAATCTTCCACAAAGTGGATGAAATTACGGAGAGCGTCACCATAGGTAGATCTCCCAACATATGTGGATCTTTTGGCCATCTTTGTACTGTGAAGTTGTACGATGCATCTGCAGTGATCCACGTCATGTCACTGCTGGGTATTCTTAAGCAGTGTGGGACCTTGTAGCAAAGACCAAGCCAACACCGGGTGTTTTAGCAAGAATGTAGCCTGCAGGTCAAAGGAAGTGATCATCGCCCTTTACTCAGTGCTTGTGAAACCACATCTGGACCACACTCTGTGTTGGATTTCGGGCTCCTCCATACTGAAAGGTATGGGCATACCAGAGCAATCCCAGTGGAGGGCCACCAAGTTGGCCAGGTGGCTAGAACACATGGTATATGAGGGGAGGCTGAGAGACCTGGGCTTGTTCAGCTTGGGAGAGATTCAATTTTCTTCTATAGTTCCATGATTTTGAGTACTGAAGACCCTAGAAATTGTACCAGTTCAACAGTGGGTAATAAATCCCTGTTTGTGCTCTGGTCAAACATCTGAGAAGCCTTTGGGATGAAAGTCACAACACAGAAGTTAGGACAGTTATCAAGAGCTTTTGAAGTCAACTGTAATGTGAGTTTGCAATTTTTCCAGCTCCTCTCTATTAAAGATAATAACTTCCATGCTGAACTGAGGGACACTCAAAATACTTCATAATCTAGGCAAGGTGCCTGATGCCATATTTAACACATCAGTTTAATGGGAGCTTGAGCCCAATATGTCTTTTATATAACCCATTGTACTAAATCCCAAAAGGTGGAATAAGGCTACTAGAATCAGCTGATATTAAGTGAAAATGTGAGTAATGCTTGAATGTTTCAGAAAATATTTTTTTTTTCCTCCATAGTTAGCAATGTATGAGTCACTCAGGCTCCCTAGCTACTGCGCTGCATGAATGACTCAAAACTCCAGTGAGAACTGAGGCACAAGTAGTTCTCTCTGTGCTAGATTTTCTCCTTTTAAATCACCCTTGCTGTATCTCAACCACTTCAAATAAAGGAGAATCTCCCTATTACTTCCTTCCGCCATCCCCATGGAAGCCCAAATAAAACATCGTGCACAAGGATGATCAGTGCTCACTGTGATTGAAAAAAAGCAGAGGTATAAGATGAATTAAAGTGACCTCAGTTAACCCTTTTCATGGAGTGACAATGTACATAAACTAGTTGTTTTGCTGAGCTCCTCTGAAGTTCTTGGAAGAGCAAGGACACTGCACTTTTAATCATGTTGGGCCTGAATGTCCTCTATGGAATTTTCCTGTGCAGCAAAGCTCAGAGTCTGGGGCCTTGGAAATTTTGGTCAATCATTTGTTTGGGAGCAAGTTTTGAATTCAGCTCATCGTGAACCTCAAAACATCTCAGTCCCTGGAGACCTGTATGGTTTTCCAAAATAGCAATCCCTTAGTTTAACTAGGATAAATTGGCGCTGAGAGGATCCATTTTAATTTGTATGAGGTATTACCACCAGAACACACACATCTGCATCTTTAGGGAGTGCTGGCCACACGCCTTAGCCTGAGTTCCCTCTGCAGAACTCTAAGCAGCTCTTTGGAGTCACGGGGAAATCTGTCTTTGGTGTCATGTTCCCACTGTCTCATCACTTGATGCATCACATTAGTCATTTTCCAAGGACTGAAAGATGGAGAAGGAGAAATCATGCTGGTCTGTATATTAGCTGTCACTTGAAAAAAATACGCTGCATAATCTGGCTATTGCCTAACCCCATTACCTCACCCCTAGGCTGAGCTTGTTCTCTGGATCACAGCTCTCTTGCAATGAGCATGGGTATTGTGGACAGAGATCATTTCCTCTTCTCAAAATCCTTCTGCCATAAGACCAAACTGACCCTTTGGTCACTTAAGGAAAAGACACATACGTGGTCATTTATGAGAGCAGATCTCAGTAGGGAGAGCCACTGGTTTCAGTTCTGCAGTTTGTTTCTTAACTACAAGAAAGTTTCCAAGTTCAGGAGGAATTACTGTGATTCGTTTCCCTAAACCATTCTTCCTATTACACAGTTTTAATTCAGCTTTTTCAGAAGTTATTTGAGTTTAATTCTCTTTGATTCTGCTGACCTTCTATTGAGCAGATACCTAGTGGGTACCTAGCAGGGACCTAATGGTCCCTCCCTCCAAAAGCTGCTTTGTGCCTCTCCAGTGTCTGAGGAGCTTGTGCTGTCACCAAAAAAGAAATGATCCAGTCCTCGAGGCTGAAGGTGCAGCCTTCTGGATACAACATCTTTATACAGACAGAAGCAACAGCTGTCCAAGAGGCAAGAACTCATAATGCTGTTAACATTAAGTCTGTTTGCTAGAATTTCTATTTCAGAGTTAACCATTTCACTGCTGGACGCCTTAACCATCCAGAAGCAACAAAGGGAACTCTGCTAATTAGACAGAAGCCTACACTGCCAGACAATCTTAGTTCAGACAAGTGCCTTCAGCTTGTCTAGAGCCTATTCTGTTGCCACCACAAAAAAAGAGCATTCTTCTGTGTCAGTCTTTCTCTCTTTGACCCCATGGCTCCTGAAAGAGTTTTTGATCACAAATCTCAAATTATGGTCAAAGACCGTTAACTTTGTTCTCTTTCTTGGCTGACCCAGATTCATTCAATTGCTGTTTAGACACCTATTTAAGGAGTCCACATTATGCTACAGTCAACTGTATCAACAGACACAAACTGCAAAACCAGAAATTCCAATCAGATTTTAGGAAACATATTTTCACCATGACGATGGTAAAATATTGGAGCAGGTACTGGAGAGGTAGTGGCATCTCCATTTTTTGAGATAGTCACAACACGGCTGGACAAGGTCCTGAACAACGTGCTGTAACTGGATGTACTTTGAGTGAAGGATTGGATAAGACGACCTTCAGAGGCCCTTCCCAACTGAAATCTTCCTGTGGCTCAAGAGTTCCGTGGGTTTGTAATCTCAGATATTAATCAAGGGTCAAAGCCACTCTGTTAAGTTGCCTTTCACTGTGTAGCTTAAGAAATTTTACACTAGTAATTCCCATACCACTAATTATGGGTTCTCTCTTCTACACTAGTTCACTGAAGTTTAATTTTGTTTCAGGTGGGCACCTATTTATTATATAATAAAAGTACTTTATCCATAATGCTACCCAAAATCTTTTGGGCATCATTTAAAAATACTCATTTATTTCTTTCTTTTTAGCTCTGCTTAGTGG
The DNA here is from genome assembly GCA_033439905.1 of Ceryle rudis. Taxonomy (NCBI): domain Eukaryota; kingdom Metazoa; phylum Chordata; class Aves; order Coraciiformes; family Cerylidae; genus Ceryle; species Ceryle rudis. The sequence goes on from JAAGNO010008265.1 coordinate 26,286, forward strand.
GTCTCATTTTTTTCCTTGCTCATCATTTTACCAGCTGAATTATTTCTGTATATACTCTCTTCCATTCATTAACTTTTTCTTGTCTGTTGGCAGCAAAAATATTTGGCGTTGAAAATTGTCATAATATCAGTATACGTGGCCTTTTAATGTGATTAAGTAGTGTTTGTGGCCTTTTAATGTGATTAAGTAGTGTTTGGAAAGAATTTTGTAATCAGTCAAGGAAAAACTGCAAGTCTGTGAGGGTTAACAGTGAGGTCTTTTCCCATACTTTTTGCTTGATTTGTTTTATAAACAGTGACACAAGCAAACACATCAGGACCCAAATTGGAAAGCTAATTTTTACTCTGTTGGATTAAAGGAATAGAAGATCAGTGGAAGGATTTTGCTTGCTTTTTGAAATATATGACAGCTTCAGCTTGCTCTATACATTTGCAGGCAGCTTAGTCCTCCACCAGCCTGTATTTTGTCAGTGAAATGCCTATCTGAAACCCTTGCCAAGCAATTTTACCAAATGATGGCTTTCTCACCACTGCTGCTTTCAAAGCAAAAACTCAGACAACCTTGTTTGGTATGTTATCTCCTATCAGCTCATATTCAATAGGGGAAAATAGCTTAAAAAACAACAGGAAACCCAAGAAAATACGATAACAAACAGCAGTGTGTCAGAGTTTAGGAAAGTGTGATTACAAGCACCATGGAGACCATTGTCAGGTCAGATCTGTCTTTTTTAATTAACTGAAATCAAAGGAAAATAGCATGTTAACAAGATTAACAAATGAATTTTCCAGGTTGTAGGTGTTAATATCATTCCCTGTATTATCTAAGAAGACATCATCCTAGGAAATTATTTTATTTTCATTTGTAATATCTATGTTTCTCACTTTTTTGTTTGGTTTTGTTTGGGTTTTGTTTTTTTTTTTCCCATCTCAGAGGGGTTTAAAAATGTTCTGTGAGAACCTCCTGAGGACTGGACTGGAACTGGCTTCTTGTACATTAGCTCAGAGTTCAAACTCTTTTGTGGGGAAGAAAAACAGTGCTTTTGGCTTTTCCTTTTTTCCTAATGTGCAAACTCGATGATGTCCATACTGACTTGTCTAGGTCCCTAGAGCAAAATTCTAGGCTATGACATGAAGCTTCTCTATTTCCTTTTGACTTTTTCCTGGCAAATTAAATTAAGGCCAGGATAAATAAGTATGTTTTTATCCTATTATAAAGCTTCTTAGGACGTTCCCCTGGAAAGATGGAAAAGAGACAATATTGGAGAGAGAGCACAAATATATATTTCTGTGTAAAGAAGTGTGTGTATCTGTGTGGGGGGGTGTTGCAGACTCTTCATCAGTGATTTGGAGGTATCTAAAATCCTTGTTGACAAAAATGGTGACTAAGCCAAGCACTGACTAACAGGTAAGTAATGAGTAAGGCGAGCAAGTAATGAGGAAGACAAAGCTTGCCATAGAGACAAATTTGGACTGATCAGCACATTCACACCATTAAAACATAGTTTGTATACACTGTAGTGAAATTAAAAGAAAAGTGTGCATTATTCAGTAAGAAGATGGATAAACCTCTTTCCATCCTGAGAATTTCTCCAGTCTCTATGCATTACACCAAGAATGTTCATGCTTGCAATGAAAAAATGAAAGATGCCACTTGTAGCACTGTCAAAGACTGCTGTCCTGACAACATTTACATGAGCCAGTGTGAACACATTGAAAACTACATAAGAGGAAAGATTCTTGCTCCTTTAATGTCTGTACGGCCTTGGCCACTTCCTTAAGCACATGTTTTGGTGGGACTTTGTAGTCAAGAGCAGCAATTCTATTTCAGTCTCACCCACCCTTCCTATTCCTTTATCCCAAATGGAAATGACTGGCAATTCATAACATCCTAGAAAACTTTGGCAATCCCCATACAGATGCTAATAACTGCTCCTTCCACAGATGCAGTCCTGTTCCAAACATTCCCCAGTCAAAACTGACTTTCCTTGTGTGCTTTTTATAGTGCACCTCACAAGGGTTTAAGGAAAGAAAAAGTAAACAGCTGCCACTATAAATCACATGATTCTCCTGAACCAGAACTCTTTTCTTCTGACTGGTTTCCTATGACAAAGGTATGCAGCAGGCTGTTTTCAGTATCAGGTGGTTAAATGCCTTCCTCCATCACACCATGCTCCAGGTTCTCAGTATAAGAGAGACACATGACAGATACAGATACAGATACAGCACGCAGAACGTCTCATTGAAGTCACTACAAATATAAGGAGTGAATGTGCCCTGTCAGTGTTTTAATATTATGCAGAGTGCTTGCAAATACTACAGCAACAGCAATGCCAACCCAGTGCCAAAAGATTACAGAAGTGTTCTCATAGCTGGAAGATTAATAAAGGCTGCCTCCTTCAAACAGATTCAGTGGTTGGCAAACGCAATACCAAGCCTTTTCCAAGCACTGAACCTCGGTATAAGCAATAAAAAGTACATTTTCATACTGTCTCCTACTACACAAGTGGGTTTGAAGTAGACATCTAGACATGTTCTTCTGTTGCATCCCTGGAGCCCACTTTAAGAACATCACTAAGAAACTTCCTAGCCTGGTATGGCCCTTGGGCTGTTACCTATTTACTGCTCTTTCATATGGGTGGTGATGAAGCTGCAACACATAGTCCAAGGGCAGTCTAAAGAGACTTCAGGGTCTTAGGACAGTTTGTGAGGAAATCCGGAGCACAGGGGTTTTTTTCCTCTATCCTTCCAGTTGCAGGCAGTGACACTGGAAGAAACAGATGGACCCAGTCTACTAATACATGGCTCCATGTCTGGTGCCACTGCCACAGTTTTGGGTTTTTTTGATAATGAGATGACCCACATGGCACCAGGCCACTTGATCGGGGCAGCCTATTGACAAAGCCTTCTTACTCCAGCTACAGTAGGCTTTGTGCTCACAGTTGTCTCATCCTGCTGGAGGAATTCAACCTCCCCAGCATCTGCTGGAGGAGTGGCACAGCAAGCTGTAGGCAATCCAGGAGACTCCTGGAATGCATTGAGGAAAACTTCTTACGCCAGGTATCAGACAGCTCTACCAGAGGGGATGCGACACTGGACTGGTTGGTCACCAAGATGTGAGCTAACTGGTGATGTCAAGATTGGAGGCAGCCTGGGCTGCAGTGATCATGCACTGGTGGATTTTGCAGTCCTGAGGGATATGGGTCAGGCAAAGAGTAAAGTCAGGACCCCAAATTTTAGAAAAGCAAAATTCCATCTGTTCAAGGAGTCAGTCAATAGGACCCCCTGGGAAACTGCCCTCAGGGACAAGGGAGCAGAACAGAGCTGGCAGATCTTTGAGGACGGTTTCCATAGAGCACAAGAGCGCTCCATCCCCATGTGTAAGAAAGTGAGAATGGAAGTCAAGAGACCAGCACAGATGAGTCGAGATCTGTTGGTCAAACTAAAGGGCAAGAAGGAAATGCCCAGGCAGTAGAAGCAGGGACAGCTATCCTGGGAAGAGTATAGGGACGCTACCCTGTTGTGCAAGAACGTGTTGTGTAGGAAGACAAAGATGCAGCTGGAGCTGAATTATAAGAATGCAAAGAATAATAAGAATGAATCCTACAGGTATGTCAACCAGAAAAAGAAGATCGAAGAAAGTGCATCCACCTCAATAAGCAAGACTGACAAGCTGGTAACAATGGACAAGGAGAAGGCTGAGGTACTCAGCAACTTTTTTGCCTCAGTCTTCACTGGCAACCTCTTTCCTCACACCTCCTGAGTGGATGGACCACAATACAGTGACTGAGGGACTAAAATCCCTCCCACTTTAAGAGAAGATCAGATTAGAGACCACCCGAGGAAACTGAATATACATGTCTACCTGATGAGATGCATCCCAGAGTCCTGAGGGAATCAGCTGCTGTAGTTGCCAATGTACTCTCCATGACATCTGAAAGTCCTGGCAGCCAGGCGAAGTCCCTAGTGACTCGAAAAAGGGAAACATTGCACTGATTTAAAAAAAAAAAAAAAAGGTAGAAAGGAAGACCCTGCGAACTTCCAGCCTGTCAGCCCCCCCTCTGTGTCTGGGAAGATAATGGAACAGATCCTTCTAGAAGCTATGTTAAGACACATGGAGGACAGGAAGGTGTTTTGAGACAGCCAGCACAGCTTCACCAAGGGCAAGTACTGCCTGACCAACCTAGTGACCTTATATTACAGAATGACTACATCAGTGGACAACAGAAGAGCTACAGATGTTGTCTATCTGGACTTCTTGTAAGGCTTTTGACATCATCACCCACAACATCCCTCTGAAGTAGAGAGATATGGATTTGATGGATGGACTGTTTAGTGGATAAATTGGTTGGATGGTCACATCCAGAGTGTAGTGATCAATGGCTCAATGTCGAGCTGTAGATCGGTAATAAGTGGTGTCCCTCAGGAGTCTGTACTGGGACAACTGGTGTTTATTATCTTCATCAATGACATAGTGGAATCGACTGCACCCTCAGCAAGTTTGCTGATGACAGTAAACTGAGTTGTGCAGTTGACACATCTGGGAAATGGGATGCCATCCAGAGGGACCTGGACAAGCTCAAGTATTAAAGCTCATGAGGTTCAACAAGGCCAAGTGCAACAGGTTGCCCAGAGAGGTAGGAGATGCCCCATTCCTGGAAAAGTTCAAGGTCAGGTTGGATGGGGCTCTGAGAAACCTGATCTTGTTGAAGATGTCCCTTCTCACTGTAGGTGGGGGTTGAACTAGATGACCTTTAAAGGTCCCTTCTATCCCAAACTATTCTATGATTCTGTGATCTTGCTGGAGTGACTGAAAGTGAGAGGTATCCAGTACAATCTCGTCTTTGTTCTCCATGTCATGTCGCAACTTACACAAACACACAGCACCTCAGGTAAAGCTTCATCTCTGTTACTTCCACACATGACTGAAATTTCTTTCTTTACATTCCTGACAATTCACATTTCATGTCACTTATCGTGCTTTCCATTCTAACTCCAGCTCCATAGCAGTGGAAGAATAGGAACCATTTGGCAGAGAAGCCCCATTTTCATTCTTAGTCTCTCTCTCAGAAAATACAAGTTGCAGATGTTTCTAAAACTGCCTGGGGAGACCACACGCTCTAAGGGTAAATCAGGGCATTGAGTGCCCACAGGAGTCACTATACTATATGAAAGAGATCAAATACAAGAGATAGAAGAGCAATATATTGAGTGTATGGGGACTTCAGGAGCAGTGCATACAGATTATGTCAATTAAGACGA